>KN889010.1:12191-28379 GCA_000934455.1 Apostichopus parvimensis | reverse complement strand
TTATGCATATCATGATCAACTCTGCTGCAAATTGATTCTCAGAAAGATCCTCATCCTAATGAGGCCACAGAGGTCGCAGAATAGTCCTATTGTTTGTCGTTAAGTCCAAAGGTCACTTGAAACCACCAAATGTGAAAGTCTAAGGTCCTTGTTAACATGATGACTTCAGAGAAGGAAGAAATCAAACTTATATGAGCTTCAAACTTAGTACGTAGATCTGCCTTAGTGTGTACAACATTTTTATTGTTATCTGCACTGATGAAAGATCATTTAAGGTCAACAGAGGTCACAGTTTGAAAATATTGTTAACTCGAGTATAGCACCCCATTGGTTGTCATAAAGCCGAAAGGTAATTCAAGGTCAGGAGACCCGGAAGTCTAAAATGATTGTAAATATGATAACATCAAAAGTAAAGCTTGCATGAATTGTATACTTGATAAGTGGACTCAAATTAGTGAGCATAGCAACCCCATTGTTTGTCATATCTGAAAGGTCATTCAAGGTCAGGAGACATGGAAGTCTAAAATGATTGTAAATATGATAACATCAAAGGTAAAGCTTGGATGATATTTGTGTATGGTGGTATGTAGTTCATTCTTACTAGGTGTAAGGAAAAGTTAACTTTTGGTGGGGGTGAAAAGTCATTAAAGTTTACCATAGGTCAAAGTTCACCATTAGGTCAAATTCAACTATTAAGCGAGTACCAGAACTCAATTGATGTATGTGGATATCAAAGATGGTTCGCTGTCAAATATTGAAACTGTGTAATGTTAAATGAAAAAGTTCACTTATGAAACATGGCATGAATTTTCTAAGCCACCTGGCTTCTTTTGGTTTACTTAAAGGCATTGAAGACTCGCCCCAAACCGTGTGCGGCCATCTGAAATAGTTAACTTTCTGTTGCTTGCAAGTGACGTTTTGTTCATGTCACTACAAAATGCAGACAGTAATGAAACGTGATACCTTGTTATCTTTAGCTGGACCTGAGATGTCCATCGCTGTATCGTTTATACACTGTGATGTGGGTATTGACCGCAGCTGTTTGTACTGACTGTACACTAGTGTCTAATTACCAACGGTAGCAAGCTTTGTGTGTATTTTCTGGGATGGATGGTGGTGTCTAACACTTCTGTTACACCTCATTCGAAACTAGGTCAGATTACCGGCATTAGACGTCTCTTTTTGCGCGAGTCTTCACACCCTTTAATCCCAGAAGAAATTGCAAGTTCCTTGATGAGTTTGTTCATACCTCATTGTTGTGGCTCACAATGAGTTTGTATGGAACTGAACTATTCACTTGTTTCTTTCATTTCTTCCTTTTGTTGTAAAAGTAAGATGGCCTGACGTTTTGATCCTAGCAGGATCTTCCTCAGAGGCTGAAATGCTAGGATCGTAACGTCAGGCCCTCTTACTTTTACAAATTCTCTAACACAGGCTCTTTAGTTGGATAAGCAGTTTGCTAACAGTTTTGTTTTATTTTGTTCTTTTCTTTTGACAGCTTTGGGTTGTTTGGACTTGCTAAAGATGAAATTCAGAAACCTTTGTTGAACTATTTTGGTCTTGGATTCGCATTACTGAGGTAATTTTGTCTGTGCTCATAATGAATACTGATGAGTCATTGTCATGAACAATAATTTAGTTTATGAGATAAAATTTTATTCCCTCAGTTCATTTTGGAGAAAACTAAATTTTACCCCAGAGTAGCTCCTCAACTCAAATAGAAAGTTAATCATTCAAAACTCCAAGGGCAAATGTTATAAGGTCCCCTCATGCCTCTCACAAAAAGAACAGTAGCTGTTTTCTTTCAATTCATATGTGAAAGTAAATAATTTGTACCTAAAATTCTGTTTCCTAATAATTAGTAGTAAGTAGCTTAGAATAAATTGACTGGGAGATCAAGTTTGTACTCACTGTCATACTGAACCTTTCACCATTATGAAAATTATTCTTTACACATTCATACTTACCAAATACAACCGATTAATCCAAAGTAAATTATCAAATGGTAGTATATCAGTTTGGAACTGGAGCCTAAACATCCCTAAAGCTCCCAAACATCAGAGGACTTACTATACTCATCAAACAAGTCACTTATGTACAGAACATCACTCAACTTATAAATAACAATAATAAATACCAGGTGATGATACATAACAACAGAATATTGCTTCTATATAATAATATTTAGATTATTCAAAATGATCTGATTACCATAATTCTCAGTTTGACATGTGAAGGAAATGTCACAAGTTGATTAATGAAAAAGTTGGATATTCTTTATATCCTTTTTGGCATAATTTCATCGGCAAAAAAAAACTTCCATCGCATCATTAGCCTACTTTCCTAATGTGTGATCTTAATATATCTTTCACTTATAAAACTGGTAATTAAGTTTTGAAAGTTATGTTTGTGTGAATTGCCTGACCAAATAAATGAAAAATATGACTGTTTTCAAGTCTTTAATGGACTTGCTCAGTGGATTAGGTAACACTGAAAACAAAACTTGCTCTGATAGAAAAAAGTTGTTCTGAATTGGGGAACAACCCCAAAGGTTTCCATTACATACAATTCTTGTTCAAATTGAGGCAATCTTACAAATATTGTCCTGTCCTTTATCACTGTGTTCTTTGCCTTAATCTATTCAGTACATTTATACTTAAAGATTTCAATTTGACACTGGACTTGCAAAAACTCTATTCACCAAACTCTTTACTATTATTGTTATTACCATGACAACCACAACACTTCATCAACTTAAATGAGTTGCTATGAAAGAGTTTTTCTATCCATAGAATTCAATTTTGGCAGATTTACGATGTATTTTCACTCCATTTCTTTTATGGTATCAATTTTCTTTAGATTGTTGCTGTTCCTTTTCGTAAAGGCAGATGCAGGGATATCTGGGAGTGGTCCGAGTCCTCAAAACGTAACATTGGAAAGAACTCGTCTTGAAGATGAAGATGACCCCTTACTTGTTCCTCCACATTTACAGGTACTGTTTCATTTATGTATCCTGTGATGACACTTAGAACATGGAGTGGCTGGCAAACTAGTTGTCCCATTCTTACAAGCTGTCACAATATTTTCTATCGCTTTTTGTTATCCAAATTAGAATTTTACTTTTACTGTGCCAAAATATATTCTCTTATCTGTAGGTGTGCAAATTTTACTTCATGACATATGCACTGAGTTTCTTTGCCTACTTGGTAAAGAGTGTGAGACCTATACACATCCATCGGCCATTGGAAATCATCCGTACAGACCGAGTGCAGGTCCACCGTGAGAGAATGAGCTGCATTTGGGTTCAAGTTCATCTTCATCCCATCTACTCCAATTAATGAAAAACAAGACAGGCAATTTAGAATGGTTCCCACAAACCACAACAATTATACCAGATGAAATTATAACCATTTGAATCACCTCATAGTACATACACATAGTACATACATATAGTGCATGCACATACACATAGTACATATACATAGTACATACACATAGCAATACACATAGTACATGCACATAGTACATACACATAGTACATGTACATAGCACATGTATACACATAGTACATACACATAGCACAGACACATAGTACATACACATAGCACAGACACATAGCACATACACATACCAAAATTTATAGTAACTTAAGGATACAAACCCACTGTTCATGTAATGGTATATGCCCCCCAAAGTGCAAAACATTTTCTACTGTCTATTATTATTATTAGTATGGTTCCTTATATAGCGCAAATACTATAACAGTATAGTCATGTTCACAGGCACTGCCAACTTCAGAATGAAATACTAATGCTTTTGTATTAAGTACCTGCAGTGTATAACTTTTATTGCAATGTAGAAATGCAGTTGCCATGTTTCTCTGGAGAAGTGCAGTAAAGTTCAAAATTCATTACTGCTTGGGCTCAAATAAGGATTGAAATGGCAAGGCAACTTTTCTCTTGAGCAAATAGGCACTGCAGCAATTTTTCTGCTATAGAAGGGCACCAGAGCAATTATCAAAACTTTAAAAGGGCACCTAGGCACGTTTGAAGAAAAAGGACACACAGGAGTGATAGACAACTGGAATGATTCATAACATTGGGCATTCCTGAAGCCGTATTGTACATCTTTACATTTCCTGGGGCTGCTTTATAGCTGATGTTAATATTCCTAGAGATTCAGACAATTTGTGAGCCCTGATTTAGTTGGTTATTGAAGTTTAAACGATCAACTTGATTACAGTACTACAGACACCTAGCCAAGTTGCTCCGTATTCAGTACATTTGTTGTGTGTGATAATGTCATTCCAAATCTGTTGAAATATTTAGAAAAGCTCTTTTCGTATTTTAAGATATACACATTTGAAGTATTGAAAAATCTGGAAACTGGCTAATTATGTACAAACTATGACGTGGAGTGTGGCCCTCATCAAAATTTCTATTTTTAGCCCTTAATAAGGTAACCCCTAATTACAAGCCCACATATATCATTTGAATAATGTCATGTTCCGCTTTATCAAATAGAAAATAAAATATTTCAAACAATTGCCTTATGCTACAAACCTGTGTTCAGTGTCCTTGAAAAAACCCGAAAGAAAATAACATAACAGAAAATTGGGCAGTCACTCCCTTTACATCATCAATGTGCAAAATTAGCTAATGTTTATTCATAAATAAAACTAGAATTAATTAAACAGACTTGTAAAATTGTCAATCATTGATGGATTTTGATGGGAATTGCAGTTATTTTCATGATTTCAAATGCC
Source organism: Apostichopus parvimensis (assembly GCA_000934455.1). NCBI lineage: Eukaryota > Metazoa > Echinodermata > Holothuroidea > Aspidochirotida > Stichopodidae > Apostichopus > Apostichopus parvimensis. The sequence continues at coordinate 23,614 of KN889010.1, read as the reverse complement.
TATAAGAGTTAGGACCATGTTTTGCATGGTTGTCAGTAGATCTCCTTTACTTGTAACAGCGTTGTTGCCATCGGTAACGGATGAGGGCATTTCACCAAGAGGTAGAGGCACTAAGCCCTTCATTTTCAATATTACCTGGTTGACTATCTGTATCGCATTGACAATCATTCAATATGAAATGACTTTCTTAAATTGAAAAGAATCCAAATTTGAGTTAAAATGTTGAATTGGAAGCCACCCGTCGTGTTAGTTGTAATGCATAAAGCCCTTGCGGGTGTCTCCCACATTTGTGGTCGCTTAAGCACTATAAAAATAACTGCTGCTTATTATTTTTATTATTTTTAATATACAAGGATACTGTTTGAAATATCCCCATAACTATCGTTGGCAACTATAATTTTTCAACATTAATACTGTCTATGACATTTGTGCAAATTAAGAATGGTGTCAATGCTAAGCTGTGTAAGATTCTAACCCCGCCTCTAAACCTACCAAAAATACACCTTGTGTTCTCTTCCATATTTAGAGTGGACGGACGGCCGCAGACCTGTCAGAAGTTGACATCAATGACTCATCTTGGGTGGACGCACTGTCGCCACTGCAGAGAAGAATTACGTAAGTATGCACTGTACTTCTCAGTAACAGGGAAAAGAATCAATTCTTTGCGGGCTTAATTCCCTTCATGTATGTATGTATTTTAGATCCTCCTGCGAGCAGGAACTCGTGAAGAAGCCTCATTGGCTTATCAAAGCCGCAAGCTGACCGTAGTCAGTCTCTTAGATTCATATTTAACGTCCATGATTATGAATTGTCAATTGTCAACAACTCTGTAACTGGACGACTTACATTTAACCTTGGAGTGACTCGAACTGGGGACTTTATGATTGAAAGGCACCGGCGTTAACCACTGAGCTAACACTCCATCAACACTTCCTAGTTAGCTTCTAGATAATTATATTGTTTTCCTTTTCTTGTTTCTTACTCTGCCTCTTTGCAGTCACTTTTGAACGTAATATTAAGTAAATAGTTTAACAATATATACAGACTATTGAAAACAATTTGTGTGGAAATGTTTTAGCCTTATCCTGTGTACCAGTCTCTTTACATCATTCCAAAATATGGAGGATTATCCAGTGAATCTATTTTCTTAATTCATTTAATTGTTTTACTGAGATTCAAGCTCTTGACATTTAATAGGCTTTGTAGTGTGATTTTTGATACTATCCATCTGTAGTTTTTGTTTGCTCTGAGTGATGACGTCTTTAAAATAGACAGTAAAAAATTCATCATGAACGCTGTAAATAAACAGAAACAAAATTTGGCCTTGTACAATGCTGTCACTTAATCTTTTCCTTCATTACAGACATTCATATTTAAGGGCAACATTTAAGTAGCATTTCATATATTGTTAGTAATATTAAAACACAACATTTAAGTAGCATTTCATATGTTGTTACTAATTTTAATACACAACATTTAAGTAGCATTTGTTTTACTGTGACTAATATTAAAACAAAACATTAAAGTAGTACTTCATTTACTGTCACTAATATCAAAACACAACATTAATGGAGCATTTCTTTTACTGTTACTAATTTTAAAACACAACATTAAAGTAACATATTAAAACACAACACTAAAGTAGCATTTGTTTTACTGTTACTAATGTTAAAGCACAACATTAATGTAGCATTTCTTTACTGTTACTAATATTGAAACACAAAACATTAAAGTAGAATTTTGTTTAACAGTTACTAATATTAAAACACTACAGGAAAGAAGCATTTTGTTTATGTTAACCAACATTAAAACGCATTTGGTTTTATGGTTACAATCTTTAAAATAAATCAACTTTTCTATATGTTAGTCGTTAGTTTGTATCTTATTTGATATATTAACATGTTCATCTGCTTTTAGCCTTTGACATCATGTAATGAAAACTGTATGTTTCATTGTGTTTGGTTTGTTTACAGAGGTTGTACACTTGCCTTATTTTCTGGTGCTTTGTATGGGTTTACCTTTGTTCCTTGTCTCTACATTCAACAAAACTACAAAGATGCTAGTGAATCGGGTGAGTTACATTTCTAATAGTTCATTGATATTTACAGATCTGATCTTGGTTACAAACTGTTGCTACCAATCGGTACCATGCAAATGACAGTAAGGTACAGAGAGACAGCATCTGTTTATGTTTACCAAATATGCACCAGGAACAGTGACATTAGGCAAAGATTGGAAAATGATACGATAAATGAGGACATTAAATATCTTGAAGAGTCTGTATGCATTGGCTTGAATGTTGATTTGCTGGTTACTAAGGTTCAGTGTGCATTGGCTTGAATATTTATATATTAATTCCAAGTAAGCTGCATAATTACAATGATTTTACTCCACACACCTGCATCTGAAAATAATCTGCCAGGTATATCCTACTGTGTAGGCCGAGAAATGACAGTACTACTACTACTGCTACTAGTACTAGCCTATATACTGTAGGTACAACACTGCCGTGGTGGGCCTAACATTATAAGGTTAGGCTGCAGGGATTATCATAGCCTTTGTTTGACATAGAGAATGACATTACAGATTGGAAGCATATGTGTTATGAAAACAATGTGAATGACAGTTTCCAAAGCTAGCTGTCAGTGGTTTGCATTAAATGTTGAAAGTATGCTGGAACACTAGTATTAGTATGGTAGAATGTTTAGTCAAACATGAGCCACATACATTAATTTCTCGAAGTATAACTGGCCCCAACTTTTAGCATGCTATAATTCCGTAAGGTAATCAAAAGTTCTTCGCTGAGGTGAAACTTCCTTTCCCAGATATTCATTAGCATGTTTTTAAATCAGACAGTTAAATGTGTCAGTGAGGGTAAAGGCTTATCTCCTCACAAACCTTAATACTATCAGCTATGTCAGAATGAAGCAACAGTTAACATGATACCAATGACTTGACATCCTATGAAGAGATATAATCAAATCTTGTAAACCTATTTTCAATTTTAAACTATTTCTTACTTTCTGCATATTCACCTACTCACACAAATTTTGTATCCCTCTCTTTTTGCAGGTCTGGACTATGTGTTTTCTCAGTTCTCCGGTGTTTTCGCTTCCAGTACGGTTTATTTCCTAATCTATTCGGCCTACATGCAGAACCGTCCGCAGCTTCCCCCGAATATATTCTGGCCTAGCGCCATCTGTGGTATCGTCTGGGCTATCGCCCAAATTGGCTGGTTTGTCGCTACTTACAACCTCAGCCTCAGCGTCTCGTTTCCAATCGTGACATCGGTAAGTGTCGATGTGCATTTAATAATCTGTAAATCGTGTCAAGAATATGCCACTTTCATCCCCGTCTGGAGCTCAATGAGGTTATTTCTTCTGTAAACAGACTTTGCTTTCCTTAAATGGACGAGGTGACTGGTTCTCTTAGATCTTTAGTTTATCATCAAAACTTTTGCCATCACTACTTGGCCAAAGGTTATTTTTGTAACTAGGCTAGAGCCATTCATAAAAATAACTTCCCAGCAGTGCACTGAGTATAAAGTAATAGAACAAGATCTAATTCAGTCTTAGTTTCTGACAGTATATGATGAGCATAAAAAAGCATAGCAGTAATAATTGAAAAAGGGTAATAAAAAAAATAAAAAAAACACAAAGTGCAAGAAATTATGTGATTCATCGGTTTTGAAGATCAACTGGATAACCCTTTGTATGGCCCAGACAACAAATAAGTGCTGCAACTTATGGTTACATGGTTGTCTCTTGAGGCTATTTTGTTCAACATCAACATTCACTTTTTTTCCTTCAAGCAGCAGACGTACATAGATTAACTTTCAAACAACATTCCAGCAGAGTGGATTGCCATGCTAATTAGGAGCTGAGTTCATCACCATGAATGAAGAACTCCGTAGCATTCATAGCAACAAAAAGAAAGAAGTCTCTAAGATCATTTAAAGGCAATACTCTGCATTTCATTATCAGCACACATCAATGCCTATCAGTACGGCCAAAGTCATCTCTTTCAGTTTTGACAGATTCCCTACAAACACATTATTACAATTTACAACCAGGTACTTCTTTTCCACATGAATTAGCCCTTTGCAATAGAATGTGCAATTAAAAGTGTTGTTCATTAAGAGGTGACTATGAATGCAGACTTTTGTTAAAAGAAAGTGATTTGTTGGCCTCTTAGTTTTTAGTTTTGATAATTATGACTCCCCTTATTGTGCCTATTTATAATGGAATGTATTATACATCTTAAAGAAGACACAACACAATCATCATCTTTAGCTTATTAATGTGGTATGGCGATCTTTGTGAAGAGCAACTCCCCAAGCAGCTGAGAAACATCTTGCTCTGTTTGAGAGATACCCTAGTTCATTCATTCTGTCTAGGAGCTGTCATTTTGTTAGTCTATGAATTTTCCACTTTCTCTTAATTTTTATTTTCATATTTACAAGCTAAAATAGTTACGGTGTTGACATTGGAAAACAGCCATCTGTTAGGTCTTGTTTAGTGTGTCAATATTTTAGATTCAGCAGTTTGAAAAACCCTTTACAAAAAGTAAACATTGTAACTAAATAAAGAGACACATTAACAAAATTAAACACATGTTGCTCGATGATGTCACATTTAGACTTGATCAAGTCTCTCATCCATGTTTGTGAAGGAACATCAAATGTGGAATTAGATTTGTCTTAGCTGTTTGGGGAAGACGTTATACACAGTTCTCACACAGACCAATAATAAAGGGTGGGTTTCTATCTCCTTTAAAACAGCTGATTGGCCATGGCAACCATACTCCAGCTAGCCTATCGGGACCCAAAATTCAATCACCCATTTTGTGCAATGTTCCTTATGTATGCTATGAACTTTTCATACACAGAAACCACAATTGAAACATTTAGATGGTTGTACTTATCTGAAGACAATAAGGACATCAGCACTGATTTTCTTGTTTGATTGCAAAAACTATGTACTTCCGCTTTCAAACTGTGGTTGGTGTAGGCTGTTGCATTATGTTTCTTTTGAAAATCAACATCAATTTTTTTCAAGATTTGAAACATATTGTGAAATTTATGCGATAAAGTTACTATATATTTGTCTGTGCTCAGCTTATTTGTCAGCTGCCCTACATTATGGCAGGCTGTTTATAAACTGTTTAAAGTTTCAAAGTAATTGTTTATCTATTTATTTATTTATTTATTTTTTGCGCCAGGGACCTGCCGTCATCGCTGCAGGATGGAGCGTTTTCTACTTTCATGAGATCCGTGGTTTCAAGAACTATATGGTGCTTTCTATCGGAGTTGTAACAGTTGTTGCAGCGTCAGTCCTATCAGCTCTTTCCAGGGTGTGAAGAATATCTGTGCAATAGAAGAAAAAACGCCGGGATGAACTAGTGAATTGTCTCCTTTATTTTGCACGTGTTACTTTGTGTAGAGGCAGATTAAGACAACACACATAGACAATACACATAGACAACACACATAGACAACACACATAGACAACACACATAGACTTAATTAGAGTGAGACGAATACTGGGTGCCAAATATTTCAAGAATCGATTGCGTTTCTTATCAGTATTGTTATGATAGTTTCACAGAGGACTGAGACATTTCCATAGCAACGTGAAATTAGTAGATAATTTGGGGGATAGTTTGTATATATTTAATGTACAGCAGGTCGGTAATGTGCACTCATCTTTTTCTAAGATATTTTAACTATTTTAAATTTTAATCAAGGTATTATTAGTACTATTACTCACTCAATGTTTTCATGTGTCAAACCTTGTTCTATGCTAAGTATGGCTATGAGGGAAACTTTCTTTTTTTCTCTCCTGAGGTTTAACATTTGTCAGCTCCAGATGGCTGGAGGAGCTCTAACTTGTTGACAGCAATAGTACACAAAGATCATGTACAAAATGATCAAGTTTGAAAATGCATTGTGAGTGCCAATGTAAATCATAACCATTACAGTCATGATGTGTATGTATGTGTGTGAGTGTGATACCTTGCTGTGAACTGTAATATCACAAAATGGGAAGGTTGGACAGATATCTAAATTTGTATGTGGATGCTCCTTGTTGAAGTCTAGAAGCCTATTGCTTCTAGGTGAGGTCAAAATCTGAGAAACCTTGTGAACACTATATCCTCAAGAGGGGAATCTTTGATTAATCTCATACTGAGCATGTGAATACCCCATATTGAGTTTCAAAGAAGCCTATTGTTTATGGTGGAGGTCAATGGTCATTGAGGTCAGCAGTGGCAAAACAACAAGGCAAAAACCTTGTAAGCATGATATTTTCAAGAATGGAGTTTTGGATGAAAAATTATTATGTGGATGCTCTAAATTGATAAATCCTATTGTTTTTGTTGGCAGTAAAATGTCACTTGATGTCATCAAGAGGCAAAGCCTGCACAAATTTGTAAGCATGATATCTCTAGTGGAAGAATCTCATACCCCATATGATGATTATTCCTCATGATTACAAGAGCCTTGTGGTGTTTAGTGTAGTCAGTTGAGCCTCTTCCACAGCGAGAGTGTATATCTAGATCTGTGTGTCTTTCAACATCAGTTCTGAGGTTGTTGCTCAATCATATAGAAAGTTGTCAAAATTGTTCTCATGTAAGTGTTTTCATTAATGTTTACATTAAAGGTAAACTGCATGGCATTTGGGTGTCAAGGCAGGTCAAAAGTCTATTCCTAGGGGTTTTAATCTGATCTGGATTGAAGGATGTGTTAGGTTTGGATGGTACTGTAAGGGGCACAAACTTGTCATCTTTCCTTACTTACATTGTCAACAAGCTAGGTTTAAGCAACTCACTCTTGTCACAGGAGCCCAATTAGCAGTACAGAAAACTAAATCTAAAAAAACTAAATTAAAACCTAGGGTTTTAATCCGATCTGGATTGAAGGTTGTGTTTAGGTTAGGATGGTAAAAGGCACAAACTTATCATCTCTCCTTACTAACATTGTCAGCAAGCTAGTTTTAAAGCAACTCACTCTTTTCACAGGAGCACAATTAGCAGTACAGGAAACTAAGTTTTCTGTAACAAATAACAAGAGGTAATCTTGAGGATTTAATATGAAAGCATAAAGTTGGTTGAGGTACTTCATGTCATTTTCTATTGTAGTTCTTTGTTCAACCATTGTTAGTGCCCTCCCTGTAAACAGATATCAAAAAGTGTTTGATATAATATTGCCCATCAATAAAAGGAAGGTCTGATTGGACAGTGTTGCTCAATTGATGTACATTTGGAGTTTATTTCAAAACAACCTGCACGGTAGTAACCTGAACAGTAGTAACAATGATTTAGATATTGTATTCTTGCTGGGTGAGGTCAGAGGTTATCACAGCATTTGATAATATTACCTATCAATAAGGGAATGTCTAAGTGGGTAGTTACTCACTTGATATACGATTGGAGTTAATTTTCAAAGCACTATATATGCACTCTGTCAGTCACAATAGTTTTCTTTTTCTATCTGATATTACAAACTTTGGTCTTGTTTCACAGTTCAAAGCAAGAGCTTTAATAGCACAAAGTCTTTGAAACGAAGGTCTCATGCATGTGGACTGTAAAATTCCAATATATTCTTTAATACTGTCATCCTTATTAGTCAATTATGAGTCCTTTCTGATTTCTCTGCTTTTGTTTGTAATTATAAAAACACAAGATCCATAAGAATTCAGTAAAGCAACCGTGAGCTACATTGGATTTTCTGATTTTCCATCATTCAAAAAACCACTGCTTATGCTATTTTTAATGAAAAAAAGTAACATTCAAACTAATTATTTTCAATTAATCCAGGATACTACATCATAGCCACATACTTGAGATGGACCCAAGTTTTTGTTTGGTCTTCATGTATTTACCTCTGACATAAAAATGAAAATATCTGGGCAAAGTAATTTACTGGGGGTGGGGCAGATGGAAAAATAATTTATTTGGTGAACTTTAATGGGTAAGCTTAGTTATGGGTGAGCTTAGCCCACCCAGTTGTATTAGGCCTATTTTCTTCCTTGTAAGAAAAAAACTTCACAACAACTCAGTTGAAAGGCAACATTGTGGGGCTGTTCTAGGATTTCATATTTATCTTGTCGCGAAAGTGTGACATTTCATCTTTAATTTCCAACGTTTTATCTTGCTATTTCGACAATTCATCTCGAGAGTTTCGACAGTTTAGATGAACATTTTGAATTTTGACCTAAAGATCTGATCGTTTCATCTCAAAATGTTGATGTTTTACTTCAAAGTTGTTGACAATGTATCTCAGAATGTTGAAGTTTTATCACAACATTTTATGGCACAACTCACAACTTTTCCGATGCTTTATCTAGAAGCTTTATCCAGAAATGTCAACGTTTGATCCAACAGATTTCCTGAAAAAAATGTAATGCTTTACCATTAAATGGTGACATTTCAGCTACATTTAAGCTTCTTTAATCCTGACATGGATTATGAGAGTGAACAATGATCATTAACTTTTCAACAATTGTTCACAGTGCATTGGAAGAGGTCATTAAAAGTTAGCCTTATGTTGTCGGAACGAACATAATTTTTTGGGGGAACAATTTTTGTTGAGAACGACAAAACAATGACTGTTTTATATTCTACACTAATACAAACCACCCCTACTTCATATACTGCCCGGAGATCAATCGGACATAATCCAACTTGACTACCAAGTGGGCCACAGTAAACTACAGTGAAAATGTGTATCAAATCCTCAGACTGCTAGTTTCACGAATCCAGTTTTGTAGTACTAGGTAGTACTCAAGTACCTTTTTGTAAGTACTTGATACTTGATCTGCAATAATCGGACTCACAAAGTACTCGTATTCGTACTAGGTACCGCCCAGGACAAGTACTTACATACATGGCTATAGCCTAGCACCACATATGTATTGGTTATATGAGATGAAAATGAGAGTGTGTATATATAACCGCAGTTAATACTACTATAATTATAACACTCCTGTGTACATGTCTAGAAGTTGCTTGCTAGCTACTGCCACTTTGTCATTCCAATATCAGAACATTTCTGATAATATTGAGACTTTCTGAATTTGCGATTGAAAAAGTTTGAAATACTCTAGCACAAGTTGTCACCATAAGATTATATGCAAACTTCCCACATGATAGTCTGCACACCGTATATGAGTTTTCCTTTGGTCATTCAGAGTAAGTCTTTGTTTCAGTTGACTTACAGATTGTTTGAAACATTGTAATAGGCAGCATTACGGCATAAAGTTTGGAACAGCAATACACACTCCCTGCTCATATATTATGTTCGGTCAGTGGCGTGAACAGGTTAGCACGCTAACTGGGTAGCTTTCCGGGATTTCCCAATGACGCAAGAGCTAGTGACGGACGTCAGCGCAGTGGTGGTATGTATTGTTTAGCTCTTTGACTGTTATTGTTACTAATCGTGTATGTAGGCCTAGTGAGTGAGTAGCTTGTTATTGGTGATACTACTTGCCGAACATCCGAAACACTGTCGAAAGAGCATAACGTTCCCTAAATAAAAGAAGGGCATCATTGACAGAAACGAAGTGCAGTATTTCTCAATCAGTAAAGTAAGTCAAATTTGTGGCTGCGAACCTGTCAGTACTTAGGCCTGTTAACTAGAGTTAGTTGTTGTAAACTTGCTTAGCATACATGCCTAACGTTAGGCTAAGGCCATGCCTACTAGTGGTCATGCAGTAGCATGGGCACTTCGTATTCCGGACACCTAAGCCTTAAAATCACCCCAAAACTATATCTATTGGTATAAATCACCTGAAAATATACTTGATATGGTGGTAGAAGTGTGTTATATAACGATACACGGCCAAACTTTCTTTCCTGCAAACTGTTTTCACGTTGTAAAAAAGAAGATTCTTCGTGATTGTGGAACTGGTATTTCTTTGCTAGAGTATTGCCAATTTCGGACACACAGTCCCACAGTGTGGCGCTAGTGATAAAATTGGTGGCGCAGTTGCTCTTTCAGTAATTATAACAGACTTCATAGATCTCCGTCATTTTATTGACAAATATGTAAGTATTTACTTGCACACGGGTCATTTTGGAGAGAAAATAACTGTAGCTTCGTACTTTTTGGTGAAATTTGGCTCTTCCTGTAGGTTGTCATGGTGAAATCGTGCATTTCTTAGGGGTGTCCGAAATTGGCAGTGTTCCGAAATTAGCAATACTGACTATAGTACTAGTACTGGCTGTCCTATACTACTACTAGTAACAGCACGATAGGGTAATACTTTATATCTATGAAAAACCTCTTTTGCAATATGTTTTCTCCATTTTGTGTAAATTTAATATCGCGGACATTATATCGATATATTGGGGAGGAAGTTTGTCGGACGTTTTTACTTGGGTCACATGGTAAAACGCCAACACAGATTTCATTTAAAAAAGATGGCTATACCACAAGTTCCCCCATAAAGTATATTCATATTTTCTTAATATTGAGGGATACTACATCGTAATCAATTCACCAAGCCTAGCAATGGAAACTAGTTTGGTAAGGTCACTTGCACAGCTCAAATATACCGCCAGAGACAATTAATGCCAGAGGCAGGTAAACTGTTAAGGCAGTGGTATTAAAGGGCGCATTTTCAAATGTTTGAAACAGGTGTTTTTATGTGGAAGATGAATTGGAACATTAGGGTACATAATTCGAACACAACAAACATTGGAAAGTCTATACATTTGGTTAATATAATGAACAAACTTAACCATGTCATTAGGCATTCATTTATGTTTCTAGCCTATTGCTGAAAAACCTGTTGCTTTGTGAAATGCTAATTATTTCGATGCATGTTCATTTGCCATACATTAAATTTGACCATAGTCTTTGCTAAGTCTTCCTGATTCAATACGTAGTGATGATGGACTTCTGTAGTTTGCAGAGGACATCAAACCGTTGTGTCTGCAGAATATCAACCTAAAGTTCATTAGGGCCCACTGAATCGGTTGGTTCCATCTCGATACATGTACTTGATGGTCACATGAGTTGGAGTTAAATTGAATGAATTAAATTGGTAGCATCACTCTTTCCAATGTATAAATCTTCATCTTATTTAGTTGCCACATACCCTCCTACTTGATAATTTGCAGTGATCATATTTTCAGCTGATTCTGCAGTCCCTGATGATGATGTGGATCTCTCTGATGTCACTTCTGTTCCTTGTTTGTTCCTTTTGTAGTGCTGCCTCAGAATTTTGTTTCACTTTCAGATTTTTTTTGTTAGGGCCAAACACACTTTTTATTATTTACTTTTATTTACTCTTATTTACATTGTACTTATATATTCCATAACATATTCCATTTAATAATTCATCTTGTCATATTGTACTAGCATTGGAAACAAGTAAAGAGGGAATTTTTCCCAAGTTTATCATTCAAGTATCATTCTTTTA
>KN889009.1:42727-54938 GCA_000934455.1 Apostichopus parvimensis | reverse complement strand
AAGGAACTGCTTTGTTGTAATCGTCGTACACCGTATAAGAGTGACGTCATTTGTTTGTTGTTTACTCGAAAAATAACACCTCTCCAATCATCCAACATCATGAAAAACGTTCCTAGGACATCCCTCTACAACTTCCAACCAACAAACCTTGGTACTAAATATGTGCAACGAAACTCGTTTTTTAAGCACATTTTGAGGCCTGCCCCGATGGACTATAAATGACAAAAGGAGTCTTTTTTTTGTGTGTGCTAATTTCTCAATGATGTGGGGGGTGGGGGAGGGGTAAAGGGATGGGGAGGGGATGTTGCTCTTACCTCTTTTATATATGGGCCGAGCATTCTGTTTCCCACAAAATGAGGACAATTTCCAACCAAGACAGAGATCTGCAGAGAAAAATCATAGCAAAATCAATATTTGCCACAAAACTGGGCATTAGAATCACAAATAATGTATTACATTTATTTCCTTGGAATGAATTATTGTTTATCCAAGCCTGTAGCTGAAGGAAAGATCAAAGATGTCCATCTTTTTTTGATCTCTTTGCATAAGATAAGCCGTTTGTTAACGGTTTTTGGTTCTCTCTTTGACCTTTAAAGAGCAACAGTACCACTTCCAAGTTTGATAATGGGTGACCCTATTATTGACTTGGCAACATATTTGAGGAAAATACTCTTTTTAAAGGTTATATTTGCTGCATGGCCTCAAATGTACCTTGCTTGCTTGCTTGATTTTCTGAAGTATTTTCTGCGATTTTATACCTCTCATAACTCTTCACAGACCATAACAAATGTGCAGTCAGACTGCATGTATCTCATACTGAGGTAAAAAGTACTTTGAGCATGGCAGGAATATCAAAATACTTCTTGAAATTTTGAGGATGACAGACCAACATTTCTAGCTGTTTTATGATTTGAAAACCAGAAACGAAATTAATTTGATAGTCTTTATCCACGGTTAAGTCTTTATCCACGGTCAACGATGAGTGAAGTTTAAACGCTGTCAAATTATATACGCTAGCTTTCAAATCGAGACAAACCTTTCGCAGTTTCTTCCCTAGTTCCATAACTGTTGCCATGGTTTCAGGAGAAGTCCATTTTCCTCTGATGTTCTCCAAAAGTTTCATCACATGGGCTGGAGAGAAGAAATGAGTTCCAACAACTTTCTCTGGTCTTGAGGTGACTGAAGCCATCTAGAGGAAATGATAAGATCATTATTCTATACAAAGACTCTTATTTGAAACCTATTAGAAAGAAAATTCAGAAAACTGAGCTACTCTGTATACAACTTCAGGGATTTTTAATTAACTTTCTGCAAGTGCTTGGAGAAAGAAAAAAAAATTGGTTGGAGCAAATGGCCAGACAGAATCAAAATCTGACTATACCTAGATAGAGAAAAAAACACAGGGATGTAGGTAGTAAGGGTGTTCAAGCCTAAGGCCTTATTTAGGGTCAGCATACCTGATTAGTGCATGATTGTGGGCCAAATTCTTTTTGACAGGAAGGATTGAAATTATTGTGAGGGCTTTAGGCTGTTGTATTCAATTCTCATGCTTTGTTTTCGATATTCTTCAATATTTGAAGTTGACATATTTTGCAACAAATGTGAACTTGAAGCACACAGCTGTGACATGACACCTGTTTGCTTCAAGTTCACTTATGGTAAAAACTGTGACAATTTCAACTATCGATGTCTCGAAAGGGCAATGTAGGAATTCCATGCAAGTTTCACCAGGATGCTAAGTATTAAGTGCACCTCTTTCACTTGTCAGAAAGCAAGTTTTCCTCTGCACTATCCTTTTAAAAAGCACCCCTGCCTTATGATTCTTCATAATGTTACCTCTCTCATACCAAAGTATCAGAAGATGAGCCCTCTTTCTCAGAATAATTCCTAATTTAAAGACACCAATACCCACTATCTCATCCTGAAAAACATCTAGGCATCATTTAAAATATCTGCAAATTATCACAATACACACAAAAGAAAGAATCTACATAAAGAGAATGAAGACTCGCGCACAAAGAAACGTCTAATGCCGGTAATCTGACCTAGTTTCGAATGAGGTGTAACAGAAGTGTTAGACACTACCATCGATCCCAGAAAATACACACACAGCTTGCTACCGTCGGTAATTAGACACTAGTGTACAGTCAATACATACAGCTACGGTCAATACCCACAACACAGTGTACATAGCAGTGATGGACATCTCAGATCTAGATAACACGTTTCTAGTTATCACGTTTCATTACTGTCTGCATTTTGTAGCGACAAGAAGAAAACTTCACTTGCAAGCAACGGAAAGTTAACTTTTTCAGAGCGCGGCACGCAGTTTGGGGCGAGTCTTCAATGCCTTTAAACATGGTTCTTACCTGATCGATATCTAACCCAGATGTATTGCTAGCAAGAATGGCAGAAGGTTTGCAAGTCTGATCCAGACGTCTGAAGATCTTTTTCTTCAAGTCCATATTTTCAAAGACTGCTTCGATGATGATGTCCGCATTCCTCAACTCGTTGTAATCGAGAGTTCCTCTCAGAAGAGATAACTGCTGACCGGCTTTCTCCTGAGAGAGCCGCCCCTTCTCAACGTTTCTTTGGACAATCTTTCTGATCCCTGATAGAGTCTTATCCAGATACTGACAAGATAACAAAACTTGAAATAATAAAAGGATGCAGAGGAAGGCAAAAAAAGTGAAGCACCTTCTTCATCTTTATTAATTGCTAAAATAAGAAACTTAATTTTTATCTGAATAAAGGAAAAGATGACATTGCCTGGGAAAGGGGGTTAGTTGAGGGGTTCCTCTCTAATTTGTGGGGGAAAAAATTGATTTTGAAGGGTACCTTCATGAATTAGTACCAGATTTGAAGTTTAAAAGCTTAATCATCATGTCAGATCAGAAAAAAAAAGCAACAAAAAAAACCAAATGTAAGATTAGAACAGTTGAGGGACTGTTACTAGAGACAAATTGCCTTTCCTTGCTCAAAAACTACAGCTTCCAGACATATTTTTTTAAACATGTTTTAAATCCACACAGATACTCATGTAACTTGCAAACTGAGGACATGTCCAGGGGAATTTTGAATTATGGTAATCCCATACTCATAAAACTATAAAGCTAGTAATAACAAGTACAAATCCACCCCCTCCCCATTCATCAATGTTACTTTTATCAAGTATGATGTTCAACTCTTGCTTCCATAGAAATGTGAGTTCTTTGAGTTTGGAAACTCAGTAAAACAGTGAAGGAGGGATACCATTGGCAAAGGGGAGGGGCAAAATAAACCCTGGAAGTATTAGGGGGTGGGGTAGCTTCACTGAAGGTTATAGCCACTCCTGTTGTGGTATAAACATTTAAAGAAAAAATTGCTAATGGCATGAATTTACCATGTTGTTCTTAATGTAAAGTTATTTCAACAACAATGTAACACAACCTTAAATTTCTAAAACATTTCTAAAGACTTTTTTCTTTTTCTGTAGGATTCAAGCCTGTGGGTCTATACTGAGGACCCCTACACACACCTATGCCCCCATGTAAGTTACCCTAAACTCACAAAATACACCTATGCCCCCATTCAATTTACCCTAAACTCACTACATACACCTATGCCCGCCCCATTGAAGTTACCCTAAACTCACCTCCTGGTTGACCTCTACCAGTTTAACAGGTATCCCACTGCTGATGAAACAGGCTGCGATGCCCGATCCCATGGTACCTCCACCAATCACAGCAGCCTCCTTCAACGCCATAGGGGTGGTGTTCTTATAATTCACACTACCACCTGGTGTTTCCCACTGATATTAAAAAGATGGTAAAACAGTTATGTAGTTTTAGGAATTCATTACTGGCCCCTACCCTCGCCCCTACCCTCTCCCCTACCCCTCCCTTACCCTATCCCCGATATCTCTAGAGAGATATATAATGGTCATTCGTGTTCAAGCTTCACCACTTATTTTTACAGCCATCCTCTAGACATGTCTTTGGAAGGTCAGAACCTGAAAAGCACTCGATACTTAAGTATTTTCTGGCTAGCTAATGATTGCGGCTAAATACTGACCACCACATCTTTTAAGCTAAATATACACTTGTAGAAAGTTATGGCATCCGTCCAGTTCCCCTCAAAATGCAGAAAAAGGATTTTTGTTGGGCTCAACGTAATAATCTGTAATCCCACATTATAAAGGCAGTAGAAGGTCTTCCCCAAAGAATCTCTCTAATCAGATAGAGTTGGTTCTGTTGTGAAACAGTTTAATAAACTGATATTACCTATTAAAATATGGGAAGACCTCCCAACTCCTCCACCTGGCATATAATATGATTATACTATATAAACATTTATTAAGCAAGAAAATCATTAAAAAGAATAGTCCAGAGGGATTTTTTTTTATGTTCATCACCAATATTACCCTGCAATATGCAAAACAACATTTTCACCAAAGCAAATGCACTCATATGAATTATAACGTTATTAGAAAAATGACATTTCTCACTGACTGAAATTAAGAAGACAGGAAAATAGAAGAAAATTTTTGTAGCAATAGAAGTGATTGCTCAAGATATACTAGAAAGTTAAATAATGTCCACGATGCAGTTATTTCCTTTACATTCTTCTTCATTTCGGACAATTAGTTATCTAATTGAACCCTTCCTCAATGTCTGAGATAGAATTAATTGAGATGGTGAGATCTCAAGTAAATTACTTTAAAGCTTTTGGCAAGTTCAACAAGTTCAACTGTATATTAGCCCAAAATCCTTCCTTGAAAAGCTACTTGTATTTTAATTCAGTCTTGTTTAGAGCATTAGGTCCAGTTCCCCTGAAAGTCCCAATAAGAATACTTTGGTAATCCTGCACATTATTTAAGTAATAGCAGGTCTTTCTTATAAAACGTGCTAAACTGGCTTAGTCTCAGCAGTGGTAAAACTCCTGTACCCGAAGAAAATATCACATTATCGGTCAGTTTCGAATTGTAGAAATATCATTTACCAAACATTGAAACTCATTCCAAATTATCTCTATCAATCCATTTTCCAAATTTGAAAGAAAAAAAAAACAGAAAAAATTATTAGGCTAATTATCAATAGTTATAGTTCATGATGGGTTTATTAATCTACAATCTCAACGACACATAAGGACAATTGTAGAATGGATGCTGGTGCACATACAAAGTTGAAAAAAAAGATGAACGTTGTTTTCAAACCTTTGGCAGTTTTCGTTCGCTGAAGAAAGCATATTGTAGAGCCCTACTCTGGCCAGAGAAAAAAAGGGCTTGAACCAAGGAGGCCTCCCTGTAAGGAACAAAAAAAAATTCTTACTTCAGTGCAATACATCGATACCTTGATGATGCGATTGTTTAAGTTAGTCTTTCAAACTGTACATAACAACCCAAGACTGGGTCATGAAACAATTTTCCGGAACATTTTTTTTGTTTAACCGATGTAACACTGGTACAATCTTCAATGGTTACAGCAAAATGAGTTGCTTTTATATTTACACACAGTAACAGATTTGACACTACTGAGCGTTGTGGTCAAGTGGTTAACGCAGTGGGCTTGTGATCAAAGGATTGCAGGTTCGAGCCCTGGCCAGATCATTGCGTTGTTGTCCTTGGGCAAGGCACTTCATCTCCATTGCCTCTCTAAGCCCAGGTGTATAAATGGGGACCTGTTAGATTAAACTGTCAGTTTAGCGCTATTTAGCTGCTGCCATGTGGAGGGATTGTCTCTATGTTTGACAGGTTATCGTTGACCGGGGTAATATTGTAAAGCGCTTCAAGCCTTTGGGTAAGGCGCTATATGAAAATATGAAATTATTATTATTATTATTACTTAATACTCCGACTGAATACTTTCTCTGTTGATTAAGCGCTATCACTAAAAACTCTCTGATAAAGTTGTTTTGTCAAGTAATGGATTCATAGTGGACATTGACTAGAGCAGCTGGCAATTTGAGTCACGACTCTGAAGCATGAGATAGACATGTGGGTCACCGGAGTAAAACTGTTCAGGAGATGTTGGTGAACACAAAATCATCGTAAGTCTTTGTTATTAGAAACATAAAATCACAAAGAAATAAAAAAATTAAAAAAATATTGAGTATTCTAGTCTTCTTCATTCTCAATGGGATGGTAATTGTTGAAATTTTTTGCAAGAATAGATGAATTTTGTGATCAGAGCTTGATTTAAAATTGAGACGACATTTCAATTAACTTACTTTTCCAGACCGTCTTCATAGGAATGTGAGTTTACCGCAGCTTCTAGGGCTTTCACGTTCAGTAACGGGCCAATCGCACCTCGGGATCTCTTTTGGATCATGTCATAGGCAGCTATCATAAATAACAAAAAAATATTTTCATTTTCTTATTTTTTTGACAATAACATGAAGTAGTATCTACATACTTGGTATTTTACATTTAATAGACACATGGAATTGATTTATTTTAATTTTTTTTTTAAAAATTCATGAATTGAAATCATTGCTATCTAAAATTTTATACCAATGCTTGGTTATTTCGCCATTCTTGGTCAGAGCAAAAAGTATTAAAGGTAATAAGTGACTGAGCATACACTAATATTTGTCATATTTTCATGTCTTTAATAAATTGATGTAACACCTCTTACGTTTGAAAAATAAAGAAAAAGTGAGAGAAAAATGAGTAAACTTTGTCCAAGAGGCTTCTGTTTGTTTACTACCAAACGACAAACTCCACTGACATTTTAGCCTAAATAACCCAAAATTGGATGCCTGACCACTGACTTTCACTCATGCAATTGAAACAGTCCATTACCAACCACCAGTTAAAGACCATGATCTCACTATCATGTGCAGGTATTTCCAATTTTCTACTGTATCATATTTCGTTCTATCAAGTGTGGGGGAACAATTGTACAAGTAACGTTGTTACACTACCAATCTACACTGTCCTTTGTTATATCCCTGCAGAAGCCAATCTTAAAGTTGATTTAAATAATAAAAAAAATCAAATAAATTTCCAAAAGTATCCCCAACACTTGGCTCATGCTGCACAAGATTTAAAGGTTTCCATAAAGCTAAATTACATAATAATAATCAGAGAAAGTTTGCAAATGAAGTAAGAAATGGGTCCCATTTTTGGGCTTCTCACCATCAAACACAGCCGAACTGATTTCCTTCCCTTTGACTTTTAGTGTACTGACCCTCCTTGGCCCGACTGGTTTGGATTCTACAGTTTTGGCAAAGTTGATGGCCTCTGACAATATGTCACCATCGATAACCTTACAGGAAGAAAACAATTAAAACCTTGTGAGAAATTGGAATATATAATTAGGGCTAGACATAATAACCACCTTGCAATACAAATATCTTTTATTTTGGGACAATAAAAGATATTTAATGCAACTGGTTGTGTTTCCAATTTATCATCTTCCACATTGCAAACACATCAAAACAAACAAAAACAATTAACTTTAACCGGTTGTAATCCAGTTTTCCAATTCCCCTGCTTCCAAACCGTTTCCTTGGCGACAGATGTAGTGATTTCCCTCGGCTAGCCGACGGATGCAATCCAGCAATTTTTGGCAAGCAATGAACTTCACTTTTTTTGAATAAAAATTGTAAAAAACAGCAACGAAAACGCACAACCCAGGTATATATACCTTGTCCACAATTCCTTTCTCAAGAGCCTTCTTGGCAGATACTGGCATTCCGGTTGTACACATCTCCACCGCCGATGCTAAATCAGTTACCCTCGGTAACCTCTGAGATCCAGTAGCAGCGGGTAATATTCCAATGTTTACTTCCGGAAATGCAACCCTGGGAGAGAAAAGAAGAAAACAGATGAAAGTCATGGAATGACCAAAGAATGTAAGCATACATACGGAAGGTCTGACTACTACTATCTCTGAATTTCTCCGGGAATACCAATTGATCTAGTTGACCATTGAAGGTATAATAAAGCTACAAGCAGTCAAATTTATATGTTCACGATAAGTAAAAACAAAAAACAAAAAAACAAAACAATTGAAACCACTGTTTTATTGTGAGAAAGTCACTTGATCACACATTATCTTTATTTATACAACACGTATTCTGATCATTTGATTGGTCAATTGCTCGTTGATTGCATGCAAAATCCGCTCTATTTCGCTCTATGAAATAGAACCATGGGTTATACTTTTTTGGTAGCACTTTTTTCAATGGTAAGAGAGCAGAGAAACCTGTCTGTTCAAAACAATCTGTTGCATGAGTGCATTTTACCCATCTTAATATAATATGTTGTATAAAACAAATAATGAATGGTTTCCATTCGTGCAATAGTGCAAATATTTCATTCGTTGAAAGATGTAATTTGTTCCATTCAACTCGGCTGTGCCTCGTTGAATGGAACATTCCATCTTTCAACTCATGAAATATTTGCACTATTGCACTCATAACCATTCATTATTTGTATAATATCATCCCATCCCATCACATTGGTGGGTTGCTTTCGAAGGTTGTTATTATTTCAATTTCAATTTCAAAATCAATTTCTCTGTCTAGTTTCATCTACTGCATGTTTTTGTATAAACTTATAGATACCCTAAAAATTCTTTTATGACACATAGAAAAATGTGACTCCTTTAAGCACACCCAATACTGCTTGACTGATCACGACACGACTCAACTTGACCTATGTTTTTGAAAGTCCTGAAGACCCAATAGTCTAATAACAGCACACTGAATGACTGCTAACGGCAATAGAATGAGAGCTTTCTGTTGCAAAAATTACTTTCCTGTGACGTGTGACATTGGCTAAGTCTGGGCAGTTTGCACACTGTCACATATGGTTTTACCGTCTTGCCTGAAGTTTACCTTGCAAAATTGTTATTGATGAAATATAAAATAAATACACGTCTACTCACCTAGCCTTCGAATCGATCAAACGGTAATGGCTGCCGAGTGCTAACTCCAGGCCGCCACCGAATGCCACCCCATGGATGGCTGCTACCACCGGTTTAGAAGAGTTTTCAATCGTATGAATAACTTTGATCAGACCTGGTTCTGTAAAATACATTTAAAGAGACAAGACAGGTATTGGATTACAATTATATGGAATATAAAGAACAAATGAAGAACTGTGTTGAGGTTTTATGATAAGTTCTCCCTAAAGTTTTAAGTATTCATTATTGTGTTTTGTTTTTATTTTTATAATACTCTCTAAAGGTCTTAAATGTAAGCATTACTTTTATGTTAATTAATATTACTCCAAAATATTCCAGATCTGACAAACTTTCATTTCAATGGAAAAGAGCAAAGCAATTTACGACTAGAATGGGATTTCTAGCAATAACTTACTTTTTTTTGCATTTCCCAGTCAGTTGGCTGTTGTTCATTTACTTGTACAAATTTCATTTCAGCGATATTTATACAATATAAAACAATATTTAGTTATTTCAGGAGTTTTTAACTTTATGTAGTGCCACTATTTATTTTAGCAACTATCAAATAAAGAAAATTGCTGAATTGGTTTTGAAATATTCATTTCCAAACATGGTGTGGAAATAAAGTGGTTGGGGGGGGGGGGTGGAGCTTCATTTCTTACAACAACAACTTATTTCTTTCACAACTCAAATGTTTATAGATACTGTTGGTACAATTTAGTTTAGAATTGTTGAATTCTCTCCCAAGGGCTAGGAAGCCCACAATAGCACATTCGAAACCTTATCGATGTATTCATTGTGGATGAACACCTGCTTATTCCGATCTCTCTCTTTACGATGAGCGTCCAGAGAGTTACGAGGCAGGGGTGCAACCATCGCACTCGTAACATAGCTCATATCTGAGATATTTTACAGTCAGCTCACCTCCCAAGTTTTTCCCACTTTGGAATTCTTTAATGTCAGCACCAGCTGAGAAGACACGCCCATCTCCATGTAGAACGATACTTCTCACAGATGGATCTTCATTTGCTTTCTAAACAAAATATAACAAAGGACCAGGAATAATGAGTGGAAACGTAGTACAGTGAAATGAAAGGAAACATTGGTCGGTGTACGGTCGTGATAACGAGTAGCCTGAAACCAACTGTGATGATTTACCACTGTTGACCATGAATTCCATTTTAAGTGGTTGACTTGGAAGGACAACACAAAGTAATGCAATGAATCTATAATAAGCTGTGATGTAATGAAAGCCATACTGTACAAGAGATATATCACACAGACTTGAAGTATGAGTACAACAGTGCCAGTATGAGTGGAAGTATACAACTTCACCTGGTTTGAGTATAATTACATGACTCTAGGTGCTAAAAGGAGCATGTAATCCTGCCTTTTTTTATGTACATTCTATTATGGAGAAGGCCAAAAAATATGAGAACTTATTTGCAAGCTCTGCCATTAGCACCCTTAAGGGGCCCTTCAAGAAAACTTATAGGCTATAGTGTAAAACAGATATAGAGTATCTGTACAAACTTTTATATTTACCTTTATGTTATCAGTGATTGCTGCACGAACTGCGTGCCTGTTTGAGAAAAGGGAATGACAAATTGTGAAAGAAAGAAAGCAAAATGATATTCATTTTGTTAATGAGATATTCTGTTGGACATACAGACTTAAATTATAGCATTTAATAAAGTATTGACCCTTCAAACATCTAAAACACTGGCCAGCACTTGATAACAATAAGAAAGTCAATTACAAATTATGCATTTTCCTTTCGAGGAGTTATCATAATCATATCGACCAATATTTGGAAGCAAAAATCGAAGACAACAGCTATCCTGCACATGGATATATTTACTGTATTCTCCTTTCTTGGTGCCTCAAAACTTCCTGCCCCTATCTCATGTCCCCAAGACACAATATACAATAGCCTCACTTCACCAAATGCATGCTGAACTCTAACTGGAATTCATTCAACTTACACATTAAAGGCATAGAAGACTTGCCCCACATCGTGTGCCGCCCTCTGAAAAAGTTAACTTCTGTTGCTTGCAAGTGAAGTTTTTTTCTTGTTGCTACAAAATGCAGACAGTAATGATACGTGATACCTTGTTATCTTTTATCTAGACTTGAGATGTCCATCGCTGCTATGTACAGTGTTGTGGGTATAGACCGTAGCTACATGTATTGACTGTACACTAGTGTCTAATTACCGACCGTAGCAAGCTGTTTGTGTACTTTCTGGGATCGATGGTCGTGTCGAACACTTCTGTTACACCTCATTTGAACCTAGGTCAGATTACCGGCATCAGATGTTTCTTTGTGCACGAGTCTTCACTCCCTTTAAGGTAAGAAACTACACTAGCCTGGTAAAAATATGTGCTCCAAGACATCCTCCCCCCCCCCCCCCCACCCCCAGCCCCACTCCAGGTGAAGATGATTCCCCTTTGCTATCATTATTGATAATTACTGACAGTACAGCACTGGATTTGAGCATGCAGGCAAAATGGGAAAAACAGCAGAGCATTGACTTTACTGAAAACAATGCGTGCTGCTTTAAATAATAAACTGAATGCGCTAAGTGCAACAAAATTTATAAAACACAATACTCCACTTGAAAACCACAACATAATTAGTGTCTGAACTTGAAAGTGACCTAGAACTTGTTTAACTTACTTGAGTGCATTCATTGGTGGATTCTGTATCCTTATCAAGGCCACACTACCATTCTTCGTGAAAACAGCCATGTTATTTCTAGTAGTTTACTGTTGTTATTTTTGAAAAACTTGTTTCAACCCAGTTCTTGGGCACTCTTGCACTACGTTGCATGAAGTTCAGCCCAGCATAGCCTCACAGAAATCTTATCACAGCTGTAATAAAATAGAGATAGGCTAGACTCCATTAACCAATCACTATTAAATGAAACTGGATCTTATGATTAAGGGAACCCTGGTGATAACACTTTGTAAACAGTAAGATGTTTACACAAACCGAGTACTACAATCCAAGGCCAAACATACCAAAGGTCATATCATGCACTTACTGTATCGTAGCCTAAAGTTAGGTTTATTGTAACGAAATTGCAGAGTCAGCCGGAAAAGTATCGCTTAATAAGCACTGGAAAACGTGAAGCACTACATAAAATAGAGTATATGCATAGTTTTCTTGCTTTTCATGATTCAGCTGCAACTAGGTATTGGAGCCAATGTTTGCTGCAGTGCCGACGACAATTTCTAATCAAAGGATCAATCTAGATTTGTTCGAAACTGACTTGTTCCTTTTAATAAGTGCTAAGACGACTTCTGTCTATAGTTAAA
>KN889009.1:20209-31196 GCA_000934455.1 Apostichopus parvimensis | reverse complement strand
AAAAAAAAATTGGACAACCGAAAACTTGCTATTTGAGCATAAGGTTAGGACCTCTAACGAAACGTCAATAACTTGTATATACAAATGTACAGATTAATCGTTTCGAGAGTTCATCACTTTTTATTCGTAAAGATGTTGTTTGATTCTGAAATTTTGATACCAAGACATGTGCATGCGCACAAAGCACATTGAAAAACATGCAAACGCCCCCCCCCTCCCCTCCTGTTCCCACTTAGTTTGAAATGTAGCGTTACTTAACAATCGAGGTATAACTGTTGTGAAATTCCAATCTTAAAATATTCGAAAACTTTCTAAATCCAACACAAAAAACCTGAACTAGTAATCTCTTACCTGTGGTACACCTAAATTGGCCGACCTTGCAACTTCGAGTGGCACAGTCGAAATTGGTTTCATCAAAACCCGACGGGCAGTCACGGATCTCGTCACAAATCCAGTAAAATGGAATGCATTTCCCGCCACTGCATCTTTCATATCCGTCTGGACACGTAACAAATGGACAATTCTCTTCATCCTGCAAAAACAACAACATCGATAACAATATAGATCATATATGACTAATTATAATGCCAACTATTATATGTTTATTTGAGGAAACCTTCCACAAAACCTCAAATGAGGTTGCATCTAAAACGATCATCTTCTACCGATCGTATAAACGCTGTACTAGATCACGTGACAGTTGAAGTCGTTGCAAACAAGCCCAAGATATTTACAACTAGAACAACTGTATTTGTATACAAACACATGTCATTGTAGTGCGTGGCGAAGGTCAACGTTAGTTAGTTGTTCATATACAATGGAGGGGTCTTTGTTACTGCAACCCTTTTGAAGTTTTCTTGAAGAAGCCAGTTCGGCGTTTGGTCCCTTAACGTAGACCAAAGCGACCAAAGCATGCGCACTACAATAACTATATATGATTTTCTTTGCGCTGCAGACGGGAAGTACAAAGGTAACAAAGCACAGATCACATATTTTCTTACCCTGCATGCCCTGCTAGGTCCTATTTCACATGATCACGAAAATGGCACTCATGGGAACGTGAGATGGTTAAAGGAATTTGACATGATTAGAGGCTAGTGTATTATTTGGAATTTGCAAGTGGGAGGGGGGTGAAGGGAACAGGGAGGGGAAATGGATAAGACCCCACCCTTTTTGGAATTGGAGAACGCCACCAGTCTTGTTATAAAGCTCCATATTGGTTGTAGAGCAATCAATGAAGTGCTGCAAATCTACGACAGTTATTATTTATCATCAGCCTCCAAATTATGTAAAAATGTGAAAGAATCTTTGAGGAAACTACTTGTGAAAGTTTTTTCTCACCTCCCTTTGTGTACAATCGTTGTGACCGTCACAGACCTTGGTTATTGAAATACATTTGAAATTCGAAGGACACCAGAACTGAACGTTACTGCAGATGGCTTGTCTTGATTCTGGGTGCATGCCGATTCGGTTCCAAGTTTCCTGATAAATGATAGCATTTACACTATTTTAGTTATTTGTGCCAATAATCACAAGTAATTTTTTTTACGTCGTAGTCCTAACCGATTTAATATGTTATGGTTAGAATTACGTAACAATATAAAACCAAAAAGTGAGTATAACCAGATAAGATTAAATATATGTAAATATATATATTATTATATGTCAATTTTACTAAGCCATTGCGTGCATCTATACTTGTACAAACTGATACGAGATTCCACAGTTGCAGAACGGTCACTTCTTAGTCAACCATGTGACAATACTTCCGCTTCTATTTTGAACAATTTCTTCACTTAGACAGCTCTGTTGCCCAACTTCACCAACAATTAAGACCAGCCTCATCATCCTGTTTATCCTTATACCATCCTCCTTAGCATCACCATCTTATAACATTCCACCAGCATTTTGACTATCCTCACCAGTTTAGCTAGCAACGATCTTCACCATCTGGTCATCCACACCATCCGACCACCTGAACATTCTGACCACGTTTCTTTTCAACATTCTCAAAGTCTGAGCGGCATGCCATCATGGACATCACCATTCTCATCCTCCTTAGCATGCATCTAACCACCAAGACAATGATTCTGACAACCCTGCACATTGTCATCATATAACAATCCTTACTATATTACCATCTGACTATTCTCTCCACCCTGACCAACCCATTATCCTCACCATTCCGCCCAAACGCACCGTCCTAACTATTATGAACCATCTCCACAACACCCACGGTCCTGATCCTCCCGATGATCTATCCGTCCGTGATCATCGCCATCCTGAAAATGGACTTCCCTAGTTTGACTCATTTTCACCATCCAGACTATTCCCACTGTCCGTGACATCTGTCCGTAATCCTCACCATCCTGGCCTGGACCCCTTCATCTATCTAAATGTCTCACCATCCTCGCCAGGCACCTGACCCGTTTGACCCCTCTCACGATACTCATATGCACCCTCTCACCAATACTAGCCATGCAGATTACCATTTAACCATTGTCACCGTCCTGGTCAAGCCTTTAAATCACCCCTCCCCTACCCCATCATCAAAGCCATCCCGAAAACCAACCTAAATATCCGCCGCTGAAATCTTCAAGAAAAACAACTAAATCCATTTCTATCACTTGCATGTAAAAAACGACTTTTTTATGTATTCATATGTTAAAATCATATTTTAAAATACCTTCAATACTTTGTTATCTTCCACGGATCTTCTTATTCTTAAGAAATTCTCCTCGGGTTCAATGCCGCAGTAACTGGCAACTTCGTCTTCGGCTCCGCTACAATCACCGACGCCATCACAAATTAGATATACATCTAGGCAAGTACCATTGTAACATCGAAAGCCGGAGATGCAATCGCCTGAAGGATGAAATATATAATAACCAAATCTGAGAACGTATTCAAACTACAAACTATAAAAACAATTAAAACAGGATATTTAGTTGGAGAACTTGTATGACAAAGTGTCCCGTAGTTAAGTTAATCTGTCGTAATGCATGAAATACGAAAAGTAAATTATTTGAAATTTATTCAAGGATAGGATGCTGGATATGGTGTCAAGCAAGGCGTTCAAAGAGAACGAAGAAAGAAATAAAAACATCTTGTTAATTTCCTGGACAATGAGAAAGGTATGTTTAGTTATGATGCAATGTTGCATTACTTGAACGTGCAGCCTCAGTTTTCAAATCTTCATTATCTAAAGTATGCCAAACACATCTCTATAGCCTGTCCGCCATTGTCCAACATTACGCGTTAACACAATACATTGCAAAGTGAACTATTTCATGAATATGCAGCTAATGTGACGTCAAAATGAGGAGATGATTTTGTTGGACAGTAAAGCTGAGCCTAGTGTTAAGCAATACATATAGTTTATATATCCTGGTTCTTACAAGAGATGAAAATAAATTCCTTTTAACCAAGGAGCAGCTCTCTGGTTTAACGCAGATAGATAGTGTGTCGGGGAGACGAAGGAGAAACGGGGAGGGTCAGGGATAGTTCAAGGGCGTTGGCTTATGAATATTTAATAATGTTACCTCCATCTTGAATTGTTTTTGAATTACCAAAAAAAAGTTTTCCGCTCTTGTCGATAAATGAATGAACCTGCAAAGAGAAAGTTAAATTCGAAACAAAATACGCATCTGAGTATATATTTATTATATATATATTTTACTGTCTGTGCTGATTAAGAAGATATACCGAGTTCGAATGAAATAAATGTAGGGTCCTATACTGAAGCTGTTTCGTAACTTGCATTGCTTGTTTCATTCTTATGGTCATGTATACCGACCCTATGAAGGAAGAGTTTGAGAGTTCTCCCAATGTGAGAGCGAGGGGGGGGGGGGGGGGGAGGGGGTGCTGGGGAAGGATCAGGAGGGTGAAGTAGACCTTTAACATTCCAGGTGAATTATACTGCTTTAACGGTGGCAATCTAAAAAAATATTTAACGCAACTTTTGAGATCTGCTTATCATATTTGGTATAACATTGGTGCTTCTTTAGTTATTCTTAAAGATTCAAGGTTATGAACAAATGCTTTCCTTTGACTTGAGCAGAGTCATTTGCAGAAAATTGACTGAGAAACATATCAATTTTCATTGCTCTTCCAAAATTTGATTTATGCGTTTTGGTGCTAAAACAAGGTAATATGATCCCCCCCCCCCCCACTCCAGCCCCAATACATGAGCCGACCCAAACTATTCACTCGTATTGCATGTCTGACTACCTGTACACTGGCATATAGGCCTACCATAGCTTTCTGAGTAGTTACGTTAATGATATTGACCGTCGAACACATGCACGAACAAAATAAGTATTATAACATGAGATTGAAAAGTCATGACGACACAGAAAATGTAGTATAACAGACAGATTTATAGCCGAAGTTATTACATAATTAATCGTAATCTTCAGGAGTGAACCATGATAGTAAGTTTCTTATAATAAAAGCTATATGAATGAGTATCTAGCAATAAAAGTGTATTTTATTCTATCTATATGACCACGTTTCTTATCAAATAAATTTGTCAAACGGCGTCCTTACTTAGCATGGAAACATTTCGTCTTTATAAAAAAAGGTAAAATATAGATAACGACCACTTACCAGATTTCCCATCTTTCTGGAGAAACGACTCACACTCGGGCGTGGCTCCTTCAAGCCATGACACTCGGTTAATAGAACATAGAAAAGGAAATATACCAAGATCCTCATTTTGTTTTAAAAAATGAGGACGTATAGGTAATGACTAAAACACCTCTAAAACATATATGATATCAATTTATCGCTGTAACTGATTAATTCCTCTTCAAACATACGAAAAACTTCTCACAAGTACAAGAAGAAGAAGAGCACACACTACTGGAAGGCGAAGGTGAAATGAAGTGAGTTCCAGAATGCCACGTGCTGAAGACGTACTACGTTTAGGAGACGTCATAAACGAATGGACTGTTTCTGTCTTGTAAACTATTAAGTGAAACAGGTTGAGTGCACTTAAAGAATGCGCCTAGAATTTTCAAGTTACGTAATCACATTGGGACAATGCGCGGTCGGACTAATTATTGTAGCTACTCTTTCTTTCATTACTTTCTGAGCCGTAAGATCTCTTCCCCACATTTTAATTAGGGCAATGTGCAGATATCTTCTCATCATTTAATCAATACGGTTACAGTCTCGATATAAGGAGTGGGGGGGTGGGTGTGGGGGGGGGTTGCATGGGAATGAGAGTGGATCAAAGTTGTTCGGTTTTCGTTCCCAGGACCTATCTTGGAATGACTTTCTTCACAAAAATGACCTTTAACCAGAACCCAGATACTACCCCGATAGTAGACTAACAACGCCATGATCACATGTTTACATTCTCAATATGAGAAGGGGGGGGGGGGCTGAAGTTGAGTGGTGGATCATGTTGTTTTAGTTTTCCCTTTCCATGGTCTGTATAATCTGTATGAATTTTTTTAACATAAATGTTAGGTTCTATTTTTGCAAGGAGATCGTGTTACCCTGTATTAGAAATAACACAGTCATGCATGATAACATGGACATAGCACCAGTGTGAGGAAACTGGGGCTGATGATGAATCAGTACAGAGAACTTGGTTTTTTATTAATTTAATTTTGTTTGTCCATTCGGATCTTCCTTGGGCGGAAACGTTTCCTTTAAACGGTATATTTTGTTTTATACACGAAAAGTAAAGCCTTCTGGGAGATTCAACAATTATTAGTAAACTTGCCTTCTGATGTTACGAAACATGGTCAACTTTGGTTGGATGTTTCCTTCTTCCATTATCCCACTCACACAAGTCGAAATACCTAGATATAATTTCGCTTTTAGCTATTTAGTTTATTTTGATATTTGCTCAAAACATACAGCTCTGGGTAGATATCATCAGATATAGCCGCTGTCATAATGTTAAAAGGCATTGAAGCTAAAGATGGAGTCAGTTTATAACACTATTGTCGAAATGATTGGTTTTCCTGTCCAGGTTATTCCTTGGTGACGTTACTGAAAGGCATGAATTATATTCGCTTGCTTTTATTCCTTATGTATAGTTGGCCTGGGGAGAGGATGACCAGTATATGATTAACTTCTGTGCCGTCAGGGTTTCGCGGAATAGGTACTACCTGTATGATCACAAATGGGTGATATGATGTATCGTTGTCAATGTAAACGGACTGGGGCATGCAGTTGAAAGGGATTAGAAGTGTATCGTTGATTCAGTCGTCCTCATGTGCGGTACTTTTCTGTACTTACTATTCTGAAATGTCACTTGTCTTTCCTCCTACCTATCTCTCTATAGCTCCTACATCATCAGAGCCCTCGATTCGCATTGAACTACCCCATATACATTACCTCAAGTTGAGTAAATATTGACTATGGTGATGCTAATAACCATTGTTCTCGGATATAAGTGTCAAAAATCCCCCCCCCCCCCAATAAGTAAAGTCGCTGTAATTTAAATTTTAAGCAGCTATATAGACTACGTGGCGTCCATTCTTTCACTTTCTACTTTGTTTCAGGACCCGGCACGTAAAATGAAGTCGGCTTCAACGACTGATCCATGAACACACTCATATGGTCTTAATGTTTCACTTTCATCCTACTCCAGCCCACTTCATCCGATTCAACCCCTTTTTCACCACTTAAATCAAGGTCCTGTCGAAACTCTATCGATAACAAGGGGGCTATTTGAAACAAAAGAAAAAAAACAACACAAGAGATAGGCTACTTTCATTTTATATTTGACATATGAAACTGCGAATAAACATTTATACAGTTTATAAACAACCTTTTTATTTTATTTTAATTTTGTTGGAATTTATACCTCTATCCTACCCCTTACCTCTGACATTGATTTATAGTGGCGGGGTATCCAACATATACATGAGGCAATGTCTATACATGCTCCAAGGTAAAGGGCCCTCTAGAGCAATCCCCACATCCCTCTTTTTTTCCAGGCACAACCTGAATAACAAAGATGGTATGGGAACTGTTTCAAAAAGGCCTCTTGCTTTTGAGAGCCCTTGATTTGCCTTCGTCAGTTCCCCCCAACCCAATATTCACCACTTATTAATAAGTACTCCATAATTTCATTTTCATTTTATGATAAATATATAGGTAAGGAGTGTTCTGTACTCCATTCACTCGACTGCAAATGAAAGATCTGAAACAGTAGCGTTTAAATGTAATCCTCCATCCTATGCCTTCAGCTGGTTTACTAGAGCGACATACTCCTTTTCAGCTTTGTCTGTTGCTTTCCCTGAAACGAAGGAAGGAAAAGGAGAGGATAAAAAACCTGTCAATATTTTACAATATCCGATTGTATTAATATAGTTTGTTTTATGCACAGAACTGCAGAATCAAAGTGTAAGTGCTTGTGAGGCTGTGTTAGCAAAAATAGAAAGAAGAAAAAGAGCTAAATAGTATCACTCATTTGATTTCTACCTTTGTTTTCATTCCAGACGTTCCATTTAGCTCGTCCTTCTACGTTACTGCTAGGTGGTTCAGCTGGAGAACAGATCAAAAGAAGAATAATTATTATAACAAAGTAAATGGATGCTTCCCCCCCCCCCCACCTCCCCCGAACGAAAATAAGAGGGGTATTGCAGAAATGAGCATGCATAAAATGTGTGACCTGATTAATTAACTTTGGCTTCGGCTAATTTGAGTTTCTGTATACGTTTCTGTATGCTGCGGTGTTGGACGAATCTAACCGTAATAGTAATTTTGCTGCGATCCGTGTTATAGTCTTTGCCGACTTTTGCAATCTGCGACCCCCTCACAATGTTGCAAGGTCAGTAAGAGTGAATTCATAGTTTTCCCTTTCGGGAAACCAAAAAAGAAGGCTGTGCTGCAAAATTAGTCAATCAAAGAATCACTTTGCATGCATGTAAATAACCGATCAGTATACTAAATTTGTGACGGCTCTTACACGATTCCTTACCACGAAAGTGATACACAATAATCAATAAACAAAGCTTCCTGACGTTAATTGTATACTGAAATAATTAATATGTACTTGAAAACTGTAATTAAAAGCTTTCTCTTCAACCCTCTTTGTTTTGACGTTTAACGTCTGAATTAGAAAGAACATATAAAATTGATGTCTATATCGGGGTGTTGGCTTTACGCTCAGTACGTAACGAGTATAACCTTTTTACCAGATTAACAGTCTTCAACATGCCTTATAATTTCCTCTTTAATTGTTTTGTGCTTTTACATATATTGCCAAATCAAGGTAAGTATCATTGTCTCTTTACTTACGGTATCTCATAATGTAAATAACATGTACATATATAGATTAAGGACAATATAGATATATTGATTAACGTATATAACCTTCTCCACTATATTGCGTTTTAATTTCATTCCTGAAGCCGTTAGAAAACGAAGTTTTCATGTTGTTCTGTTTACAGTTTATTTATAGCTCTGACACCATTACTCAATACGCTGTGATCCACATGTTATCTCGTTAGTCGTTGGGTAGCGTGTGTTGACAAAGGAGGGGTGGGATCGGGGAGGGGAGGGAGGGAGGGGGATGGTTTCGTAACAATGACAGAAAGCGAACAAACAAATAGGATAATATTTAACTTTAGACGTAATTGGCTTGTATTACTTTGATAATTCCAGTCAATTACGGATTAACGTCAACCGCGAAATGGTTTAAACTGAGCCTTTCAATCCATTTTTTTCATTTTTGTCCAATATATATATTGTCTGTGCCAACCGATGTCATTTGACCCCCTCCCCCAACCCCACGCTGGTTACGCCACAGACTGTGGATCAATTAGAGATTGACATGTCTCAGTGATAACAATTGAAAATGGCGTTCACACTGTTGGTGGTGCCCGGCGAGGGGGGGGGGGCGGATGGCAATCCAACCAAGTGTGACCATTTTCGGTTATATCTAGTTAATTCGGAGGCAATATTGGTTCCAAAGAGCCACCCCGCCTGTTTAATTTGTTTTAATCCTGGATCCCGTTTATGATCTTTTTGTTTTTACTCGTCTTCAAATAGCTGAGTGTGCAAGTCGAGATGTACTTCGTGAGCTACATAAAACACTGATGGCAGGTTACGAGCCTTCTTTACGACCTGTAAATGACACATCGAAACCAGTCATCGTTGGCTATCGTTTTACGCCGACTATTTCTGTTCTGGTCAGTATTTATCTGAGTTTTAATATTGCAATTTTACATGCGTATATAGTTGAATAATATGGTACAATTGATGTTCCCCTTGTTTCACTCGCTCGAGAGAAAGGTCCGGGGCCCATTGTACGATTATATACCAAGGTCCCCTTTTTTAAGGTACGCTTCAATTCCCCCTCGCCCCTCGCCCCTCGCCCCTCGCCCATCACTCTCACCCCCCCCCTTTCCCCTGGTCAGACCTGCTCGTTGCGAACATCTGAAAGAACGTTCTGAGTGCCACGTAAGGTGTCCAATATTATTTCTAATATTACATATATATTACTTCGGAAGTGATTTTGCACGTCCGAAATGTCGTCGACCACCCCAAACCTCTCCTAACAAGTTTGTATATGGTTACTTAAGTAAAGACCACTGTTTCATGGGAATATTATATAGCACAAACAAATAATTAAAAATTAAGTGACTGACCATGTATGACCGCGAGTATAATTTCTGTATATTGTACTCACAGCTTCAGGCGTCACCTACAGCGTGTGATTCTATATTATTTACCTGTTTTGTTTCATCTCATATCCCTAAATGTAACGTTTAGGGGAGATGACGTATTGTAATCCCCCCCCCCTTACTTCCCCCACAGAAAAGTGAGGATGTGTGTGTGCGCGCGTGTGTGCGTGCGCGTGTGTATGCGTGCGCGCGCGTGTGTGTGTGCGTGAGCAAAGAAGTGTGTCGCGAACTCCTTCTAGACCGCGTTAAGTCCGATCAAGTTCAAACTTGGCGGGTAGGTGGCGGACCATCAAAACACGTGTCTGCGTGTTGGTGACGTATAGGTCAAAGGTCAAATACCTCAAAACCTTTTTATTTTTTTAGCCATTACATTCTTGTTAGTATGGAAAAGGCATTAAACCACAAGGTATGTTGAGAAAATGGGACAAATATTATATTTTGAGATAGCAACCAGATGCATTCAGAAGTAACCTAACATTCACTCCGTCATGGAGAAGATGAGATGTGCAACTCTGTGGATTGCCCTCTTGTTACATGTTGAGGCGGGAGGGGGGGGGGGGGAGGAAGGGAGGAGGGGGAGGAATGGTTGGCAAATTATGACACAAATTGATGAACCTCACGGTGAAGATATCAAGTTCGAGAAGTGGACATTTACCATGCACTGTGATTGGGGCTGGGGAGGGGGTTGACGGTCAGCGGGTGATTGAGCAATAATTGCGTAATTTTATGTTTTAATTTTCTTGAAGAATGAAATCGAACAACATCTCCAACTGCGAGGAATGGTAGCTTTGGTAAGTGACGTTAGATATTCTTCTATATTGGTTGAAATGTCATCAATGAGTTTTTCATTATAATATTCAAATGAAGCTATGTCAAATTATTATTAATTACTACTTAAAGATTGTAGTAATCATAACCAAATAAGAACTTTGCATTATTTCATTGTTCCAAATAAGAAATACTTTCTAGCCTTAAAGTAGCCTATATTTAATCAAACGTTCAGAGCGTAGGCCTATATTGAACATCATTATGAAGCCAGACTTGTCGATTGTAGCTTGGTTTCACTGACAGACTTGGTGCGACCCCCAGTTGACATGGCAACCAGAAAACTACGAGGGTATCAATAAGACAAAACTCCCTCTATTATCGGGAAGTGGAGAAAGTCTTCTTTGGCAACCAGAGTTAGTGCTTAATGAGAGGTGAGTGATATGACGTAAATATGACGTACTGTGTCTTTTATTTGCGTGATGTTACATTTGCATTGTAACAGACTTGTGACAGTACATCTCTGTCTGTGAAGTCGATCGCACGATATTATGGCATGTATACTTAAA
>KN889008.1:0-28808 GCA_000934455.1 Apostichopus parvimensis | reverse complement strand
CCCCCCCCCCCCCCTTAAAAAAGAGTACAAACATTCACATGACAAAGGTTATAGCAAAGAGGCATTGTTCTTCAACTTTTATTAGACCCAGAACATGTACAACATAACATTCAGACTAACATGCGCGATACATAATTAAATGCAAGATCTACTGCCGGGTTCCAACCAGGGGACTAAATACTAACCTATTGAAGCATTCATCAACTCCAAACATATGAAATCAACCAGACCAAAGTCTACACAACAAATTCCACTTCCACACAAATAGTACATAACGATTATATCTATCCCCCCAAGTTCTGTGTACAATTCTGTTGACAATATTGCATAAACATAACTAATTACCCTGTGGGGACATTGGATGGCAGAGATGGATATTTTGACTTTTTCTCTTATATTATTTGTAAAAAAACGACTGTTGCATAAGAATCCAGATTGACTGCGTTATGAGATAGCCTCAAGATTTGCTAGCCAGAAGATGCAAATGTTCATGTATCTCTAACCATACCTGGCTTCTATCAATAAATTTGCCGTCCTTGGGGAGGGGGGGGGTGGGGAAGATGGTTGATGAAACACATAAATTGATGTTATGAAAGTACTAAGGAGGCTATTATTAAAAAAAAAAAAGGAAAAAAGGTAACAAAAATATAATGTGCAGTGGTTTGCTAAGCTACAAAGAATGGATGCAGTTTTAATATTTATATATACATATAAAGGTGAATTTTGAAAAGAAAAAAAACTACAGGTTATCTTGACTACCGAAACTAGAAACCATCGCCACGACGAACAGATACACCTTTGGTACAAGATAATTAAAGAAAGAGGGGGGCACAGTAATCCTTCCAACGTAACACAACCAAAACGAGTCTACATTTGACGGAGTCGTTTCAAAGTTTGTGACATTTCCCTTCATAGGCAAACTTCTGTTCTGACACCTGGTAGCTCATGTTATCAAGAGATTCACATGCACCATACTCAAGTCGAATTATACAAATGTACTACGTACGTATTGTAGAATTCTCAACAAAGTTTCTATATGCTGTTGAATAACAGCACAATCAAGCTTTCATATGGCTTCGGTGATGGAAGTCAAACACAACAGTGGTTTACATATTGTCTATAAATCACAAACAGTGCACTTTTATTTATGAAAGGACGAAACTGTCACATGCATACAAAAACACAAAAGGAAGAAAGTACCTTAAACAACAAGGTCGTTGAATAATTATATTAAAGTCATAAACGAGAGGCAAGTGCATCCAAACGACATATTCTTATGAGGCAAAGAATAGCTTTAGTTTAAGTTTGTGAGTTTTTAATATTGCATGATGTCATAAAGCATGCAAGGGGTTTTGTGAAATGTGTTATATATGTAGCATCTTTCTGCTGATAATGGAGAGAAAAAAATATGTAATTAGCAAAAGCAATTAAAACTCACTAATATTCCTTTTCAACCTTTTCCTCAAATTTTGTCAGGTGATTTATATTTACAAACATCAAAACTTTGTCTCCTAAAACAAAGTGGTCTTGTGTATTTATTTATGTTTTTTATTGCCGTCTGGGGAAGTATATGCAAATAATCATCAGCGCTTTTGTCATAGCTTTTAATTAAGATGTTCGGATTTGCCTCTCTATTCCAACATTCAACATAATGAAAAGGTTATGGGATAACATCTTAGCAGTCCAAAGAGATACGAGTACAAACGATAGTGGAAAAAAACAGTACAAAACCAACGCAAAATATAAAACGATATGTAGAAAATATTGAATATTTGGTAATACATGCAACTAATTCTGGTAAATCCGATTCCGTCAACCTTTACTCTATTTAAGCAGTTTATCGCAAGTCCATCATTGCATGAGGTTTATATCACTTCTATTAAAAAAATATAGAACCATTTTTCTCAAAACCTAACATGAAGGAGGGGGTCATGGGGGGGGGTTGGGGGAAGTAACAACTGTAAACTACTGTACACACTAAACTATCAATCTGGCGACTGCTCTTACCAAAATCATTTAGTTCGACAACCAAATTCTTGATGTATTTTCTTTTCTTTATGCTTCATTTTCTACGTACAATTACGCCAGACCGCTAGAGATATGGCCACATTTAACTACTACAACCGATCCAAGACACAGAACACACGTAAGTCAAAAAGACAACTATTTTCTCGGCGTAGCAATTATTCGACGTCTTGTTTTACATCACTACAAAGACTTTGAACCTACGACTTGAAAGAAGTGACATTTTGAAAGTTGAAGGAAGAAGACAAAAACAGAAAGAATATGATTGCTATTTTACAAAGCTGCCCTGTAAACGACGAGAACCTAGATCTCTGGAGACTTATCACAGCTTTTATCAGCTGATGAATGGTTGGCTAGTTGGTTGTTACGTGCTGTGATTTACTTAGCTGCTCCTCCTTCACCAGAGGCTGCTCCTTCGCTGCTCTCCGCCTCGCCCTCTTTCTTGTCCTTCTTACCATCTATTACGGTAAAAAAAAAAATCATAATAATTAAAAAAAATCATAAATAAAAATAAAATAGTGACAATAACTGGTACTCTATAAAAGGACAAACATTTAAGAGGTCACTTGACCTACAAAAGTTGACCCCTAGTTCTAAGAAAGATTATTTCAAGTGTCTGCATCCGTCAAAGATGGTGTCCATACGGGGAATAATCTATCCAGCATTCCATGCCAAAATGATGTGCAGACTATGCAACTTGCAATACAACAAAGTGCAAAGATGTTGAGCAGTTTTTGTAAAGTGTGAGTGACCATTGTCTCTGTTTTGTTTTTTAAAGAGACAAGGTTCACAGCCTTCACAGGTGCCACACACCATCGGTATATTCACACGTCTTCGTAATCCCATCGGTTGCATCAACATGTACAAGGTTGAAATGTATCAAGGAAAGACGCTTTTAATGGAAACTTTTTTACATGAAAATGCACCCTCACCCAGTAATTGTTGACATCTCTCCGATTGACTCTAAAATTGAAAGGGTCGACGACAAGATGGATACAGCTTGGGGTACTGCCGATTTACTTAGCTAATTATGGTCATTACTCACAAGGGAAAAAAATGTTAATGCACAAGAGAGACAAGGATAGGGGGATGCTAAGAAACTACATGTGATAGTAGTAATCAAAGCATGTGGCCTTACCGGACCCTTCCTGGCCGGACTCGTTATCGTCTCTTCTCCTCTTCCGGTTGTTGAATCGCTTGAAGTGGCGCTGCTGTGAGTACAAGGGTTCCATGTTCAGCACTTTGTGCACTTGTCGGAAGACGATAAGACGGAGAGCGTGCTGCACAGAGCGAGGGCGGAGAGGAGGGAGAGAATGATTTAAAACCGAGATCACTTTTGAGAGAGCATTTTTATGACAGGAATTGATTTGCATAAGTTATCACTTTGAGTTAAGCGTCTGTACAATTCATTGAAGGAAACAACTAAACTTGGCTGCCATCGGTGTATGGGAATATTCCTAAGACTGGATATTTAATCGTAACCATACTCATAGTCAGTCCTGAATATTCAGTATATCTATAGAAAAGTGATGACCTTTGGCCTCGCATGCCACGCAAAATGACCTTTCACCCACAAACCCTAGAACAACTGCCTCCATATCGCTCAACGTTCAAGGATAAATCATGCCAAAAATTTTGACAAAGTTAATTAAAAAATGTCGGAAAAAGAAATATATTTGTGCACCGGTGACAGACAGACGTCAGTCGATCCGATTACGGAGATACATTTTTCTGATACGAGCAAGAAAAGTGATCAATAATTTGAAATATTTCAAAGAGAAAGTCGGTACCTGAGCGCTAGCTGTTATCTCTTCCTTTTGTTGAGGGCTGGCCATATCCAGAACATCAGTGTCTTCTCGTTCACAAGGATCGTAAATACCCGGACAGCCTTTCAATCAAATCCAAGAGGAGATTGGTCAAAAACTTTTGTACAATCTTAAAATTTATCGTCAGCAATTTGTCAGATGTTGAAATAAGATATGGAATACAACTTGAACTTGTTCTCACTAGTCACTTGAAATATGGATTCATAAGGTAACTGTCTTAAAAAAGCTAAAATATTTTTTTTTATAAGATAACATGTTTGAATATTACAATTTAAGCATTCTCGCAACTTGCTGTCAAGTTTTGACCAGACCGAGGGTAATCCGTTACGAAACTCAATTATTAAAACCTGAATCACCTTTGGCCTATTTCCCATGACTCCAAAGTCTGTTTGTTACAGAACTTATGGAACACAATCCTTAACTTTTGAATACGACAGACAAAAATGTTCTTGCACAAAATGCTTCAAAACCTTGAAACTTTGCATCAAATCAATTTATGAATTCACTAAGCTCTATATCCTGATCACATGGCTGAATATTCCCAATTAACACATTCAGTGAACCCACTTTCAAATTTTGACTAGACTATATGGCTGGCATCTACTATGAACCCCAGTGTTACAAACTATATACACCCTTGGGTTACTTCAAATGACCACAATGCACCTGGAAGGGTCAGAAGGGAAATATATTCACGAGATGTCATCTTACCTGGTAGGAGAAGCCCCCCAGCGACCGCCTCAAAGATCCTCCTCAGAGCATCTCCGGGAGAGAGAGGTTGAGCAGCACTGGAGATGACCCTCTCGCAGATCAGTTCCATCGGCTGTTGGAAAGGAAGCATTAATATGTTTAGTCTTCATACACAGTTTGGCAGGGTAAGGACCTGTTTTCAACGAAACCAAATCGTATACACGCTCCTCTGGAGCTGAATGGAATATTCGGGTAGCAAATGATGTAGCACCTATCTTCAAGAGGAAAAATTCTACACGGTTATTTGAAAACTCCTCAATATCTCTTCTCAAACTTGATATAGTTTACTGAATGAAACCCTCTTTTGACTGACTTAACTCTCCCTTAACTCCAAACAGTGTACCACAGTTGAATGGGATGTGATGTTATCACATCATGTTATCACATGTCATCTTCTTCAAATGCTCTCCTCTCCTATCCCAACAAGACTACAGTCATGACATCATCCACTCTGCCATGTCCAGATGCATACACAAAATGTGACAAAATCGAAAATTTTGTTTCTTGGACATATCAAATGCTACATGAAGATGTGGTCTTTCACCCTCCTCAAGTTGAGAGAAAATTTCCGACAGTTTTGTGACGCAATCGACTTCGGCCACCGGAACTTCCCCTAGAAAGCTGAATATTAATAACTAACAACACCAAATTGGATCAGGATCAGAGGTGGCAGTGTCTGATAGCAAGTGGTTATTACACAATACATCACATCAATTCAGAGTCATAAATATGCATTAAAAGTCATGAATATGCATTAGAAGTCATGAATATGCATTAGAAGTCATTCATATGCACCAAGACCTCAAGTTTTTTTCATCTCTCAAGACAAGTTATGTGGCAAGTTGCATTGCCTCGAGAAGTACGGTATTATATGATACTACATATGATGCAGTATTTCTCGGGTCAGGGTTAAACCTAGGGGAAAAACTGTCACGTGAGGATAGGCTGTCATATACCATTTGCATATAAATTTGTATCTCGCAGTGCTCCCACTGGTTCCCAAAGTATCTACCAAAAGAAAGATTTGATTTTGGAGGTCTGTATTTAACAACAAAAGTTGTGAGCGACGTGCGACTGCATTGTTTCCCCCTTCCATCCAAGTTTGCTTTCAGACATTCACTGTGAAGACTAGCATCTAAGTTTCACAGAACATATCACCTTTTCCTTCCACAGAAAAGAAAAGGAAGACAAATTTCTTACCCAGCCTTTGAGAGGCGCCCAGGTAGGAATTCTGTCACAGAGGTCACGCAGGACTCGGATGACGACCACGCAGGAGGGAAGGACAGCAGCTTTAGCCTGACGAGACACAAAACATGATCTGAATGAATCCTTTGGAAAACTTGTTTTTATCTGATTTAAGAGGATGAACGTGACGTCATGCATTGAAAAACTTCCATCATATTCTTCTTCTTTCTCTCCCATGATACTCCCAAAAACCATTCCCAGTCCTATAAATATCTATAACGGGCAGTTTTGAGGTGCTCTTGTCAATTATGTGCCCAGAGATTCAATTTCAAATTTGGCCATGTTTTTTGCTTTTTCGTGAATGAAATAAACGACAAAACTACTGCTATTTGCATGTCACTCTAGACAAACCTCACTTATCAATGACAAAGAAGAAAAGAAGAAGATAAAAGAAGATGGACTTTTTTTTCCCTACAGGAAAAAACCTTCTGAGCTTCACCCTCCCCCCATTTCTCTTTTGGCTCTTAATGGTACCGATGGGCTGTGATCTTCAAACAATTACGTTAAATCTTCCACTTCCAATGAATGGCTACTGGCTATCAGATATTATTCTTTCATAAAATAATGGTAACTAAAAAACAGGAAAAAAGGAAAACAAAGGAACAGGGGAGAAAGCACTTCTTCACACCATGCAAAAAAAAAAAAAAAAGTTAAATAAATAAAAACAAAATGAATAAACTTAACTAATGAGTAATAAAAAAATATCCACCAGGACTCCCATGTTAATAATGATGGGTAGCAACTTTAACCAAGAAAGGGGTAGATAATGCAATGCATATTATATATCCTTCATGGTATATTTTGCCACTTTTGACCCCATGAAATGGATGTACCTTTTAAGACCATCTAGATCCTGGCAACTTTATGCCAATGTGGTGACCCAAATTTTTTGTTTTTCTTTCCTTTTTATAAAATAAATCTGTCAGTTTTGCTTTTGTTTTTTCCAGTTCTTGAATACATTACAAAGCGGACTTTGGTATGCAAAGGGGTCTACATACTGTTACATCACCTAAGTACTAAAAGGCATGCAAAATTCACAATTTTTCTTTTTTAACGGTTTCAAAAACTGCAAGCAGGGATCCCAGTTACCAGCGCAAACAGCCCTCGCTATCCCCCTTGCTAAATGGGTCCACACCAATCCCACATAACACTCAAAATATATTTAAAAAAAAAAAAAAAAAAAACATTGCACAGCTTGTGGGCAAAGTATAAAGTGCTTCCGACAAATTCGAACCTGAAACCACTTAGCATGGCGTAAGGCTGCCAAAGCTGCGAGGCATTTTTCTTTGTCCAGTACGTCTGGCGGGTCACGTGATGCGTCTATCAAAGTAAGAACGACAGGCTCGGATGGGTGTTTGACCATGCAAGACCGCTGGCGCTGGAAGGTGCTTGTAGCTCTATCAGAGCATTGCATAATGGGTAGAAAGGTCAGCAGAGGTCAAAGAGTGGTTCCCATTTGGTATATTGAAATTAAAACAAAATCAACCTAAGACAACACTCCCCAAGTATATTTTGGCTTATTTTCCCCCATCTGAAATTTTCTGTTGCAAAATGAAGAAAGCCCCCCCCCCCCCCCCCCCCACAAAAAAAGAATAAAAACCATGCAAACATAAACAGAAAATGCTTTCCATGTCTTGATATTTCCAAATTTTTTGTGCACGTTGAGCAAATTCCTCAGACTTCATTCACCCAATCATATTTTTGAAAAATTTATCCAAACTGATTGTTTAAACTGTAAATAACTGCATGTCATTTGCATTTTGTTCCAGCCTGTTATGTTGTTGTTTTCTGTAAATTACAGAAAAGCATTCCTTTCACAGTAATTAAAATCCTGTCTTTGTCTCGACACAATTCAAAATGTCAAATTTCAAACACGAGCATTATTCAAGATCTTATCCACATTTCTCTCTGCATATGTTTTTTTTTTTTTTTTTTTTTTTGGGCACCAATTTTTGTTGCTTTTTTAGGAAGGTTTTTTTAATTGACCGCTCTCAAGACCTTGCGATGACCGTTTCTAGAGTCCCCCTTCCAAATCGGCCAGCGGTTGCCGATGATCAAAAATCCTCCTTTGGTAGCCGAATCTTCTATCTGAGAGAGCTAGAAAGAAACTCTTGGAACAAAGCTGTACTGGTAAGAAAACTTCATTAGGATACCTGAAGGTAACATTCAATCCAATTGCCATCACAAATATTATTCTTTTCCTCATTTTTTTTTAACATTCCGCTATTTGCGAAACCTTTTAAGCTCCCTCAACTCTTGTCAATTTTTTATTTTTAAATAATACAAGAAGTCACAGAGAAATTTCAAACTCTCCCATCGGGCAAAGTTGATTTTTTTTTTATAAATATTTTTCAAATGTAGAAATTTTTATGCTTTTCAAAGCCCCTCGGTTGATGACAATCCAAATTTTCATTTTTTTTCTGTTACATATACATTCGTGTACCTTCAAAGCACCAAACAAAATGAAAATCTCTTTTTCATTCTTCATGAGCGTACTCGAGATTTCTCCTCTTCTTCTCAAAGATATTGTAAATATTAATTATCAATGATATTATATGATGAGCTTACAAGCTGCTATACCAATCGTTTCTTTTTCTTTCTTTCTTTCTCTCTCTTTAATCTTAACCTTCAAAGAAAAGATTTCTCATAAAAATGATAACATTATTTTTCTGAAAAGAAAAGTATTTGTAAGGTTTGTAAAGGGAAAAAAGTCTTACCTGACTTAGTGTTTCAAGAAGGATGATAATGTGATAATGAGTTATCGGTAACACTTGTCAAAAACTTTAAATTTTTGTTGGTCATGCCAGTGACTCTCTTTGAAGCACTTCTTGTCATCAGGTGTACAACAATATTATGTAAATGAACACAGCAATGCAACAAACTGAACTACACGTAACAGATTTTCACATCCTTATCTTATGTCTCTCTTCCGTAAACCAGATACATTTGTAATTTCAAATTCCTTTCCTTGCTACAATATGACAAACCAAATTTGAATTTCCTTGTATAGGTGTATCCTTGTTTCACACAAAACTGGCATGGGTACAATACAATGTCATCTCCTAAAATTTCTTGTTTCATCAATTCAGTTTGGCCCTTTTAATTTTCTAGGGTTGCAATTTCTGATTCCACAAGAAAATTCCCTTTTTTATTCAATGGATTTCTATAGACCACTTTTTAACTTGTAAGAAAGTAATTCAGTTTCACGTACAAAGTTGCTTCTTGAATTTGTCTTTTTATCTGGGGTGGGGGAGGGGGTGGTAATGTGCATGTTTAATGAGGACAGTAGACCACAGAGGTCCATGAGGTGATTTATATGAATTTAATGCTAATGCTGAGACCATACCTGCATCTGCCCCTGGGTCCCTCATCACCGGTGAAGTCAGCGACACCTTCATCGTCATCTTGCACTTCTCTTCGCCGTGAGTGAGGATGATGGCTGCCTCTTCTACGCACAAGCTCAGCTCGTACTTCTCCTCGGTGATTTCCTACCGTTGCAACAATAGTGATATAAAATATGTAAGCATACATAAGTATACATATATATTTGAGAGTTGGTAAATCCAGAACACCGAGATTCAACCCGGGCCTTCCGCCTTGTCTGCAGACACCCTAACCAACCAGGCCATGATGCCAATTGTATGTCCAGAGGTTCGATACCAAAAACATATATCCATATATATGTGTGTACTTAAATTGCTATGGGATTTAAGTGTTGCACAGTATTAAGAATTTATCTACCTATAAGCAAGTGTGAGGCTATAAATATTTGAAACAGTCAACTGCTATGTAGTAGCTTCTTTCATTGCTGACAATTAGCAAGTCTATTCAGAAATTTTGACATCACATTTTCCTGTGGCAGTTCTGATAGACTTCAAAGCCCACAGATCACTTAGCTTTCATATACAATTATCAAAGTGACATCACGGTACTCAAGTAATAGATTATATACGGATGGGGGACTCACCGCTAGCTGTTTCGGCAAGCAGTCAAACACCCTCTCCAGGAGAGTCCTGGTGGGTTTCTCTCCGCATAGGACGATCAACTCCATGTTCAGGTAGTTGGTCAGTAAGAGTCCCTTGGCGAGTACTCCGACCCGCATCACCCCCTTCATCACTCTGAACAGCTGGTCCTTGGAGTCCCTGTGGGGCATGAGAGGTTTTAAAATATGAATAACAATCTTCTATCAAACCGTCATCCTTCGCCGCAAAGA
This sequence comes from Apostichopus parvimensis, assembly GCA_000934455.1. NCBI lineage: Eukaryota > Metazoa > Echinodermata > Holothuroidea > Aspidochirotida > Stichopodidae > Apostichopus > Apostichopus parvimensis. Next base: position 18,749 of record KN889008.1, on the reverse strand, counting down.
AACGAAAGGAAGTGTGGCCGGCTCTTCACTTGATGTGTACGGTGCCTCACATATGTCACTAATGTTAATAGCAAAACAATTTACCTCGGTCTCATCTCAAAAATGATATTAACAATGTATGTCGACCTGATTGTATGCAAATGTAGATTGATTGTCTGACTGTCCATCCCTAACCCACGTTTCCCAAATTCTCCCAAAAGTTTTGTTTTCTCTGAGAAACGGCTACTTTGTGTTTTATAATCTAACTCCTTTCGTTATTGTTGTTATTTGCATTATATTGAAGCTGCAATAAATCTTTATAACTTGACAAAAGCGTGTTATTTTTCAAAACAATCTTTGACAATGAGCCATCAACACTGTTCTACCAGGGGCACCTCGACCAAGACTACTTTGCATATTGTAGCACATCAAGGGCTGACATTGTTAGAGCCCTCACATGGTTCTCTTACTTTCTTCTTAAAGGGTGTGAAGACTCGCGCAAAAAGAAACGTCTAATGCCGGTAATCTGACCTAGTTTCGAATGAGGTGTAACAGAAGTGCTGGACACCACCATCGATCCCAGAAAATACACACACAGCTTGCTACCGTCGGTAATTAGACACTAGTGTACAGTCGATACATACAGCTGCGGTCAATAACCACAGCACAGTGTACAAATGATACAGAGATGGACATCTCAGGTCCAGCTAAAGATAACAAGGTATCATGTTTCATTACTGTCTGCATTTAGTAGTGACAAGAGAAAAACTTCACTTGCAAGCAACGGAAAGTTAGCTTTTTTCAGATGGTGGCACGCTGTTTGGGGCGAGTCTTCAATGCCTTTAAACTGCATCATTCCGGTTCAGACAGCATTACGGGACAAAGAACACAGATTATGGAGTCGGTCAGGTATGATTACATCATATCTTATAGATATCTTTTCTGTCGTTGGGTGGTTATATTACTTTCTCGCTAACTACATCACTTTGGTTGAGAAGCCCTTGACTTCCTTAGTTCGGAACAGTGCACAATAATATTTGGAGTGAATCCGGTTTGGCCATGTTTCATTTTTGGTTTTAGATGAGATGTCACCCAGCTTCTGATAATACGGTTAAAAATTGTTGACTTACGCATCTTTGGCCTCTTTGGTTTCATCCTTGGAGCTGCTATCTTCTCCTTCCTTCTTTACCACCGCCTCTTCCTTCGGGGTAGCCTCCTCTTTGGTCTCTGTCTTCACTTCTGCGGGCTTGTCCGTTTCGGCCAAGAAATCAGACACCATCTTCAGGGCTCTCTCGATGATGGACACCATGTTCTGAACTGCTTGCAGCTGTTGTGATATAAAGACCAGGGAGAGGTTGGTTTAAAAACGTACTGATAAAAGTGGCCCTTTCCAAAGTATGGTACACATATGTGGGAACCTTCAATACATACCAGTCCTTACTTCACAACATGTCAGAATTCACGTTTCGTCAAGGGGTGGGCGATTTTCCCCACCCACCTCTTTTCCGATTGAATCACCCTTCAAAAAAATCGTTTTGCAATGAAATTTGCTGTACTGTTTCAAAAAGTCTATATTCTAAACCTATTCCCAACCCCCTCCCCCCACCTCCCATCCACACCACCCTATCCGTTGATGGTCAAATTACATCCATGCTAATACAGTCAAAAGAAACTTCAAAATTCTACCTCATTTTCTTTGGGATAGATGGTATTATGCTTGGCTAGAACATGACGGTCAATCTCGTTCTCCTGTTTCTTGCTCGGCAACTCCATGAAAGGACCTCTAGGGGGTGGGGGAAGGCCACTCTGTGGTCCCCCTCGCCTCAGCCATTCGTGGAACATCACCTCGTGGTGTCTCATACCTTCCAAGTACCTTTCCTCCTCCATGTGTCGCCAGAACATCTCCTCGTCGTACTTTCTGAGGAGTAAAACAAAAGTAAACATCTGTGAGTGGAGGACGCCTTTTGACTGAAATGCCTTAAACACAGGCTGTTGACCTAGTGCATACATGATATCACAGATTATCGTACAACAAACACCTCCAAATAAAGTAAATAAGACTGTCATATTTTCTCAGCCACGGAACTAGGCATGAAGATGGATCATTGTGGGTTGTCTCACAAGCTTGGGTTGATATCCCTGTTTGATCTCAGACATTTTCAGCCCGCTGAAAAAGAATGTTCACACCATCCCAAACCAGTCCTCCTTTTTAAACAAGACTTCACCCCTTTGTTGCAGCTTACTATTTTATACTTATAAAGGTGGACGGACGTACAGCCATCAATCGTGGACAATCATGGATGGTTGGACAATCATGTATGGTTGGACAATCATGGATGGTTGGACAATCATTTATGGTTGGACAATCAGGTATTGTTGGACAATCATGGATGGTTGGACAACCATAGGTGGTTGGACAATCATGGGTGGTTGGACAACAATAGGTGGTTGGACAATCATGGTGGTTGGACAATCATGTATGGTTGGACAATCATGGTGGTTGGACAATCATGTATGGTTGGACAATCATGGTGGTTGGACAATCATGTATGCTGAAGATTATCCCTGATCAGGAGTTTTGCCAGTCAGTCGGGAAAACCAAACATGAAATGTAGTTTGCCTAAATGGCCGTCGCGGGTGTGCGGTGTGTTCATGACTGCAACTGTCCAGTTTTATTATAATGTAACCAATCACACAGGACTTATTTTGCATTTGACCTGACTTCGACCAACTGGCAAATAGAAGTCATAGTGTGAGCGAATCAGCCGTCCGGCGTACGGAGGTAACTTTTAAGGCTATGAAACTTGCCAACTACGGAATACTAAAACACAATGGTTCCGGTGCAGCAGTGTGCAGCCATCATCTTCATCTTCTGACTCTTACCTCATCTCGCTCCTCCAGCGGAGCTCCTCATCTCTGCGTCTCATGATCTCTTCCTTTGCCATCTTCCTCCTCATCTTCTCCTCCAGTTGGCGACGATTTCGCTGAGTGGGTTTTGCTTCAACCTTCAAGCTCGGGTCGACCTTATTCTACACACAAAATACCAAACAAAAAGCAAGAAAAACACTCAAAATACTTTATTCACAGATGATTCTAAACGATGCACAAATCACCCCCCTCACCATCACTCCCCTCTCCTTCAAAGAATGTTTATAAAGCACCAAAACAAACCAGACAGATAGTATTTCTGCAAACAGAAAACGTGATGTATAAACAAGGATCTGTGTTACATCTAATGGTATGCATTTCAACACTAATCCAATCAAGTTGAATCAACAACAATCCGATAAACAAACTACCTGCAGAAATACAATACAGTCAGTTCAGTTAAATATGTTCCATGATTGGACCCACTGTGTAGGTTTTGCTTCAACCTTCAAGCTTGGGTCGACCTTATTCTACACAAATTGCCAAACAAAAGCAAGAAAACACTCAATATACTTAAATCACAGATAATTGTGAACGACCCACCCCAGTTTCTAAAGGTTTGGAAAAATGGTTCTAATTGGAAATCTCATGCTATACATCCTAATTTGTATCGATGTCTGTGTCCGACTCCTCGTACACGAAAGGCGATATTTCCCTTCTTTTGCCTGCGATTCAGGAACCGAGCTAGAGTTTGAACATTCCTGCCGGTCTACTGTTGATGCAAACCCAATCAGCAATGTACCCATCATCTGACCCACGAGCTTCTTTTTTTGACGGATACCGGCGCATTTTAAATGTCTATTATTATTATCATACCTTGTACTGAAGCCTGTGTCTTCGCCCCTTCATGTGCATCTCTTTGGCGTGTGGGTCGTTGAAGCGGCATTCACAGAGCTTGCAGTTGAAACTGATCAGCTTGCCTTCCTCGTTTCGGATCTCCTCCACGTAATCCTCCCCCACGGGTAAGATGTTACTGGAATCGTCATCGTCTTTCACTATTCAGAGATCAGAGTGGTAGCAGAATAAAAAATAAATAAAAAGTCATTGAAGATCACCAAAAATGAGTTGTCTTGATGAATTATTTACAATGTATCTCTCCTTTCACTGTTTCTACTATATCTAGGATACAGGATTAAACATAAATGTACAAATGACAAAATATTGCTTTAGAGCAAACCTTTCCCCCTCCCCCCCCCTCAAATGACGAAAGAAAGGAACAACAAAATGTTATCCTCAGACCTTCTTGAGCAAATGGCCTCGAAAATGACCCATTAGGTCAGCCTCTTGGCCCAGTAATAATAATTAGTCATGCCAGATTTCAGAGGAATTGTTTTTCCAGTAATCCTATTTTGCCATCTTGGTAGCTTTCTTAATGTCAGCTTTTGAACCTGACTTACAATAATTCTACCGAATGGAGACCCCTTATCAAAGACCCTTACTTCCTTTTCCATGTGATAAGAAACACTAACACTGCCAATGAAGGGTGGTGAAGATAATCCACCGATGTATCCTAAGCATAAACTACAGTGACCTTGTGACGTTTACGACACCCTAAAATGATCTCATGCAACACTGGGGCGTTTGGAACATGGTTAAACAATCCAGCTTTGCATACTCATCCTTCCAAACCTGCACCCCTTATTACTTGATTAATTCAGGGTGGGGTAGGAGTGTGTGAAGAACATTCTGGTAGGCTGGAGGGTGGGAGGGGGGGTGAGGTAAGGGAGGGTGTCTTCTGATCTCTACCTTCCATTGCTCCACTATCCGTTTGTTCCTGTTTTTTGGTTTCCAGCTGTTTGGCGGCTGCATCTCCAGTCTTATCCTTCTCCTCTGTGCCAACATTGGTCGTGCTGTATTTACTGCCAGCTACACGAGAGAAAAAAGAAAATGAGAACCTCATTTACTGAGTGAATATGTATATACCGTCCGACTGATGTGCCTGTTGACACTCCCCTTGCCGAGAGAGTTAACATGATTACTTTGTCCTCCAGTTTATTCCCTACCTCCTTCCATTAATCCTCTATTTGTCCCTACATTTTTTATCTCCTACCTCTCCTCTTCCTCTGTTGGTTTTCTTTCTTTCTTCTCTCCATCCCTTGTCTACTAATCCCCTTACCTCTATATCTTTGTGTTCACTCATTAACCTGTCTTTATTCTGTGCGTATTTTTGTCCCTTCTGTTACTGTTACTTGTCATAAAGCCTTTGAAGAAGATCCTGCTAGGGTCGAAACGTCAGGCAAACTTACTTTTACACAACATAATTACTTAACGACACAATCACAGTGAGAAATCGTTGCATGTGGTTAGGGTTTTTCTCCCTCCTTTCAATCAATCACTCACCCACAAAACTGATCTTTGGGGTGATCGGTTTCTTGACTACTGTCTTCTTAGCTGCGGTGGTGGCGGTGGAAGCTGCTCCTGGGGTCTTGTTCTCCGTCTTATCCTGACCCGATGATGCTGGGTTGATCTTGACCGGGTCAGTCGAGGGAATGGGTTTACCGAGTCTTGTGTGTAGTTTAAATACCTGATGGAATGAACACAGATTAGGAACTAAAACTTGAAGAAACATTTTAGAGTTTTACCAATTTGTCACTCTGTATATATGGTAACTGTCGATGGGGGAAGGTGTCTGGGAGACAGAACGATGAGAATCAAATTGTGGAACACTTGCTCAGTAACATTCACTTGGTGAGAACTCTATAGGGGCTGGGGAGAGGGGGGGGGTTTGGAGAGTGAGGGTGTGTAATCCTGGTTAGGTTCTGGTAAAACTGTTCACCAAACTCAAAAAGGCTGTTTTACTCGACCAGAAATACGTTCTTTCGTAGCCAACAAAGCGTAAGAAGAGCTCACCTTGCCATGCTTTGATCCACGAATATGTGCATTATAGGCATCCATACCAGTGCAGGTAACGTCACAGAGTTCGCATCTGAAAGACGGCTGGCTGGATTTGACCGTGACCGGTACCGCTTCTTTCAGGGCGTTCTCCTTTTTCTTGTGCTTTTGACCCTCCAGATGTTCCTTGTATGTCTGTCAGGATAAATAAAAGTTGCAAAATGATACACAAAAATTTTCAAATATTAATTTGAAAGGGGGCTATTAAATGCAATGCCATTCCTTCTTTATGATTTAAACCTGGATGAGAAAGTAAACTAGACAAGACTTCAGGAGTATTTTGCTTGCTGGTGTTTACTCTCAAGGAGGTATAGGGTGCAGGAACGGGGTGGGGTGGCTTCTCTCCAATCTAACTTCATTCATCCATGTGAGCAGAAGGTTGCTGCTCACTGTCCACCAAATACAGAACATATCGTCCCACAGATTGAAGTTTAACAATTTTTTATTTTATTATTTTTAAGTTTATGCAAAACTTGATTGTTCCTGATAAAATAAGTCGGCTGGACTAAGTATAACAGACCATACAATTAGCACTGTTTCTCAGGTGCTAACCGTAACACAAAATGTGCAGGTATATGTCTTAACGTAAATCAATCAACTTTAGGAATTTCAAGAAGTACTGGTGACTTCAAAAGTACTGTCACCTTTAACTTCACCTGGAACGATTTGATACTTAATCAGATTTCATACAAGAAATATCAATCTAATATTCACACTACAAACTTGTCTGTCTATTGTCTCACTAATTTTGTTTTTATTGAGGAGGCGGGGGCGGGGCAGACATTCAGTGTTTGCTTTCAATGCAATTATAATGCTAGTGTAAGTGTATTTTGGGTTATGTGTTTTATCAAAGCATTTTGCCGGCAATGATGAGATTATTACTTCCAAGAGTATATACCCGGACTTACTTGGCTCACAAACAACTTTGTGCACAGGGGTGGGGGGCGGGGGTGGGGCAGTATATCTTACTTAATGGCAGGTAACTATTGGAGAACTTATTTTCTTACTACTAAGTTACAACTTCACATGTTACAACGTCTATCCTCTAACAGAAGTTGCTATCTTCTTTAAAGTAATTTGCAAATACGGAACAAAATCACATATATACTTAGTGAGCCGCTTCCGTCATATGACAATTCCTATGACAATTCCTACAGAAGATCTCTGTGTCTATTGTCCCACAAAAAAATATAGCAATATTTTCAACCATCCTCCCTTTTTAAATCTGAAATTTTTATTCTTTTCCATTGTAATTCATGTTTTTTTAATGTTTGATGATTTTTTATTTTGTTTCCTTACCAGAGGTCCAGCACAACTGATTTTACAGATTTCGCAGTAATGCAATTGAGAGGGTTTGGGTGGTGCCTTCTGGGGTCGGATGGGTCCTTTCTGACCTTGACCGTTGATGCTCTTCTTGATTCCTCCCATCCCTGGAACCTGTGGTCTCTGCTGCTGCTGGTAGTAATTGGATGCGGCTGAGAATACCACAGCATCATAACTGTAACCTAAAAAGACAAAATAAAGCCAAGTTCAACAGAAAATGTCAACATTTGGATTCATTTTGTATTGTTTTTTTTTTCATGTCACAATACGCTCGAATTGAAAAATACGCTCCTAAGGCCTCATCACAATACACATTAGGCCGTCTTTGATTACGTATTATGCTTGAATTTCCATATCGATGACGTCAGAAAGGAACGACTCAATCGAGCAGTAGCCCTTTTCCGTACAAACGCTGTACTAAAGCACAATCAGTAAAGAACAATTTTATTACAATTTCTCGACAAAAACGAAAGATATCAAAGAAGGTTCAATGGCAGGGCCGCAGCCTTTTGATTTTGATCCGATATTCACAGCAGAGGAATTACAGGCAAGGGAAAATTTAAGAGTACACAGAGAAGAAGAGGATTGTGTGGCAACTGTGGGATAATACTTATGGAGGTGGAGTGTGTTTGTTGCCACAAAGTTTCTTCATCCCCAGAAGGCTGTTCAACAGTCGATACAGACTTTGAAACCGTTTACCAAAATAAAGCGGTACTAAGAGCTACCTTAGTAATGAGGAATGACATCCATTGCCACGCTAGGAACATTGAATATGAAGTAGGCCTAAGTCTGGCAAGGCATGCTGTATGCTTAACGTTACAGTCAGCCTACATTGTTACTGTTACTTGATCATAGCCTAGGTTTACCTTCAGTGTGCTCGATTAGCATAGTCTAGGTCGTCTTTTCAAAGAAAATTTTAAGAAAAGAGAACTCTCAATTTTTTTAATAACTATGACCTTCTGGTGCCACATTATTATTTTAAACTGCGTTGGACTTATTGGAAATTGCAAGGCCTTCTAAAGTTCTAGCCCTAGCAACAACAGCTGAATATTTTTCACAGGGAGTCTACTATACGGAAAATGACTTTGCTATGAGAGATGTTCCTCTCTGAAGTCATCAATATGGGATTTCAGGCGGCGTATTGCATAATCAATGGCGACCTACTGTGTATTGTGGTGAGGCCTTAGGAGCCAATTTTCAAGCCGAGCTGCAGTATTCAGTCGAACAGGAAGCGGTTAAAACTTAAAAATTGAATATTAGAGCGTTTTTAGGTTACGGAATGATCTAAATTGTCTTTCATCCCTGCCTTCGTTATTCCTTTAAGGAAGTCTTTCTGACTAGAATTAGGCCCCTACCAATGGTGGTTGTGTGCATAGTGGGTAAAGCTGTGTATGACTAACGGGATTGGTATTCAGTGCTTCAGTGCACAAATCTTCCACAGTCAGTTTGTACTGCCCACGGTCCAATTGAATAAATTTTACCATACAAACCGTCTCTGTATGAATATCGCGGAGGCAAAACTAACTTTGAAATGAAGACAAACCGTTTATTATCCGATTGAAATTTCAATTCTTCAATTCTGTCAACTACTTACCTTGAGCACCTCCAGCACCGCCAGCTCCCCCTCCTCCAGCACCGCCCCCACCCCCGCCCCCACCGCTGTTGTAGTGGGGCTGCTGTGGGGCTTGCTGCGCAGGACTGTTGTACTTCTTGTTCCCACCGTAGGAAGACGACGGGTGGTAGGAGCCGCCGGAAGAGTGCGACTGGGGTGAGTAGGTGACCGACGCCACGGAGGCCGGCTTGGGTTGGGCATGCTTGGCCGTACCCTGACTGGAGAAGGATGATGCTGCGCTCTGGTAGTTTGCCGCTTGCTTGGCTGTTTGGGAAGGAGATGGAAGCAAGACACGAGAAAAGGAAGAAGCATGATTCATTGTTTATTTACTGGACATTGTACGGTAGAGCGGGCCAACCAAAGAACAAAACAATTTTACATTCACATGTACTATTACAACCTTAATTAAATTTTACAACTTTAATTAACTTTTACAACCTTAATTTTACAAACTTAACTTTTGCAACCTTACCTACTTGTTTAAAATACTGAATTAGCAAAGAAATTAGGCTTGGTAGGGGGAGTAACTGGACTTCTACTCTGATCTGTGGGCTTTGCCCTCAGAGCAAGATAATGGGCCAAAATCTCCCCTTTTTTCCCCAAATGTTACAACTGTTATTAGATCAAGGCGATTCTTTAAGCATTTCAAGAAAAGTTCGAACAAGGACACTGCACTACCACCGATAGGCAAGTTGAGACTGATGCAAATAAATAACATTTATTAAAATCAATGGCTGCTTTATAATTCTGTCACGAAAGCTAACAAAGTCATGTATCACTGCCACATTGATTTGACTGGAATTTCTGCATTTCTTTTTTCTAGCATTCCAAGCATGAATCTTTCTGCACATTTTTGCGCATTAAATGAGAACCTACCTTTCTGCTGATTGCCTCCGCCTTGATAGTAAGCAGTGTAGCTCGTCTTTCCTAAAAGGGACAAATAGGAGATGGATTAAAAATCACAAAATGTTAATATTGCCAATAAGCTAATAACCAGAAACTGAAGTCCATCACAAGAGCAAAGTTACATGGTCAAATTTACTCCATAGTTTCTAAACCCAACAGATTGTTAGGTTGGAAATGAGTGAATGAAGGAAGAAATCCATAGGAACAGAAAAAGAAGGGTCCTCATCATTTTGGCTATTGCTCAAGAGCTTTACAATTATTGCATAGGATGAGTCATCATCAACAGCCTTGCACTTTTCAATGCACACCAAGGTCAGTACTAAGAGCTATTGCTTACTTTTCTTCACTAACTCTAATCATTGAAAGTCCTCTTTTAAACTTCAGGCCTATAAACATGCATCTAAATTTAAAAGGGGGGGGGGGATTCCTATACTACATTTTGATAAAAATAAAAAAAAGAGTTATCTTTGGTACATTTTTTTGACAATAGTATGCCAAATTTAAAAACTGTTCTCAAGCTTGGTTGTATGCCCTCAATCTCATACTGAGGAGCACATTTTCAAAATCTTGCAAAAAGAAAGATTTTTCTGCCTCCATAATGGCGTCATGGTTACCTACCTCTAGCAGCTGTTCCTCCACCTCCCGCAGAATAGTAGGTGGTCGACTGGTTGCTCGGCTGGGGTTGCTGGTAATAGGTCTGCTTTTCGTAAGTCGGTGTGGTTTCTGTGTACGTGGTGTAGGCTGCTGCAGCTGTACGGTAGCTTGTAGAGGACCCTGCCTGCTGATGGTGGGTGTCCTGGCGCTGTGGAGTTGCACTGTCGGTTGCAAACAAACACTATGTAAAATTCTGCAAGGTTGAGAGTTGTCTCGTGAACATATCAAACCATGGGAAGCTACCGTTGTAATATTTTCACCAAATTGGTGGTTTTACTATTTATTTATTTATTTATTAAACTTTTTTTTGAGAGGGTAACTCGTTTAGCCGAAGCTAATCTTCCACGAGGCCCTCGTACAATACAAAAATAGATAAATATCAAGTAAAATATATAAGTATAAACCTAAAATGTTGCAAATTAAAAAATGCTAAATGAAGTATGAAATTATAAATGAGTATAAACGAGTAAGATTCTTAAACTACGATCAAAATGAAATAAGAATATTACTAATATTAAAATGATACAATGTGTATAAAATCAATAAAAACAAAATCACACAATTATATACTGATCTGAAACTTTCAAATAAAACGAAGAGAGCAATAAAACATGTCATTACTTGATCAAACGTTGAACTATGAGGTGGGGGAGGGAGGGAGGGGGAGGATGGAGGTGTTCAAATAGGATAAATACAAACAAACCTTGAAAATAATCTATGCCAAGATGGAGAACAGTTACATAGGAAAATTGCTAATGAAGCATTATGGACATTACAACACAATGTACAGACTTTAAAACTATTGATACACCTTCCAGAATAAAACATAACTTTTTGCTTTACTTTTTTAATTAGATTGTCTATTCAATGGTAACATTGTTACTAATAATTTCAGCTATTTATGTCTAACATAAGAAACATGATGCCCTCGGGCTGAAACCTTTTAGAGCTTGTTTAGCAGCGATTTACAGATTTATTTACTAAAACATTCTAAGCATATACTGTATATGTGTACAAACTTCTGCTTTGTACATTCTTGGGAGGAGCACAGGCTACAAAGGTAAAGAGGTAGCTACATAAATCAGTGGCGTAGGAAGGTACTTTTGAGTGGGGGGCTGAAGACTGATGGCCGGCCTGGGGGAGGGGTCTAAGGGTTTGGATTTTTTTGCATTTCCAGGTGGCCTCAGATGCAATTTGGTGCAATATAGCACACTTCAACACCCACTCCATTTTGTAAATAATTTTGCATTTTCACCTGGCCTTAGATGCAATTTGGTGCTCTAAATGAGATTTTTTCTCATTTGGAAATGAAAAAGGGGTTTTCTGACTTGCGGAGCGGGGGGGGGGCGGAATGATACTTCCGCCCACCATATTTTTCACTGGGGGGGCTGGCACCCCCCCAGCCCCACCGGTTCCTACGCCCTTGACATAAATGCCCTTAAAATGATTCATAATTAACAAGATCGTTGTTTTAATGCCTTACTGAATGAGTCACTTTCATGAAAACCACAAGAGTGGGGAGGTGGAGGAGAGGGTATGTGGAGAACAATGCAAATAGGGTTACACCACAGCTCTCAATACAACAAGAGTGTAATACAAGAGTGTAATACAAGAGTGCAATACAGGTTGTAGATGGGAGCAGTCAATTTACCTGTAATACTGGCTAGCTGGCTGAGCTGTGTAAGTGGTTTCATAAGCAGCTGCTGCCGATGGCCTGGCAGTGCTAGCTACCACATAGCTGGTATGAGGGGAGGCAGCTGATGGTGTAAACACATGACTCCCTTGGTGAGCTGATGCACCATGCTGCCCATATGACCCTTGCTGCTGTTGGCTATAAGAAACATAAACCGGTAATAATGAGAAGATGACAAATTGTAACTTTGATATGACAACCACCTGCTTTTTTGTTTCTGCTCAAACTGTAATGTAATAAAATGCCATGGTTATTTGCCTTTATAACTTTACATTGAAACATAATTAAATTTCAAATTGACATCTTAATTATACCTACAGATAGCACAATGAATTGGATTATTTCTACTTCCACAGTAACTGATACTACTGCCAAATGACATAGGGATTTCAGTATTTCAATATTGTTTTAAATATGAAGCTAACCTTAAAGATCTGCTTTATTGGCTGCAATTATAGCACGCCATAGCTACAGTAGGAACGTTTTGTGATTACGTAAACGACCTGCCATGTGAATCGACCTCATGCTCTAAAATTAGCCTGCATAGCTTCTTAACACCATGGCTCTTTGTGTAAACACTGCATGGAAATATGTTCATGTCTACAGTATAGTTGATCATACAGCATTCACACAGAGACCCTCATACAAGAAAAAATATGTGGCAGGCGTTGCAGGCCAATTGGTAAAAAGAGGTCATTTTACAACCAAGGCAGGTCGATTACATTATCTCAAGAAACTTTTCCATGATAGCGTACTACAGTTGGGGTCTATACAGCAGACCTTACAAGTCGTATGGAAGGAATTTGCCTACATTAGATAACAAATATTTAGGCCCAAGCTAATGTTGCTAAGCCTAAATATGAACAAAGTGGCTATTCTTACGATGAGTCGTAAGAATAATTGCCGATTACGCATGCGCATTTGCTATTTTACAACCAGGAGTACTATTTTTACGACTATGAGTAACAATAATTTCCAGTTAGGGTTAGAGATAGGATTAGGATTAGGGTTTAGGGTTACCCCTACTACACGCACAGTTGCTTTATTTACTTTACTGCGCATGAATTCGCCGATGTCGTAAGAATAGTTTATAGATAATTTTTACGACTAGTTGTAAGAATAGCCACGGCCAAATATGAATTTAAACAAAAACTTTTACTTAATGGATTAAGGACAACTCAATGCTAAACTGCTAGGCTAGCATGTGCCTAGACCTAGCTTAGTACTTCTTCTGGCCTCTAACCAAGTTATGGTATGACTGCGTGTTATGAATAAATACGCTACAGGCTAACACAATTGACAGACAACGTAGACCCTAGCCTAACATTAGCCTAACGTTACACTACCTGAACCCTGTGTGCGAGAATCCGAAGTAATTTCCCGACGACATTCTTCAGATTTCTTTGTTTGCGTTCGCTAGAGTCGTGTTGGGCCGTCACCTCATCGATTCGGAGTTCACTTTATGATCTATGAGCGATTAAAATTTCCAAAAGTCAGAGAAGCTAGGACCAATTCAGGGCAAATGTATACCGTGGTTGAGCCAATCAAAACACATAAACCCTACAACGCACTGTGCAAACGGAACGTCTTCAATTACTCAGTAGTACTAGTAGTAGCATGTATGCAAACTATATGCACAGTGTACATGGTACAGTATATTGTATATTGTATATAAAACACTACTACGTATTGTAAAGCAAACAAATCTCGTTACGTACGGGGTCTTTTTTATTTTATACACGAGGCTTACGAAAAAGCGTGGTTTGTTTATAGGTCAAATGTCATATGTTGGACAAAGTCACTTACGGTAGCTTGTAGTGAACTCTATAGAGAATCTGTAAATGATAGATGCACAAAGTAGAGATTGGCATACGGTACGAGCGCAAATTTTCAGCAGCCCGTGAGGTATTCAAAACCCCTATTTATGGGGCCCGAGAAGCTAAATCTTGTCCACATATGGACCCGGGTGCTCTTCTTTTCATGGAATTGCTTGAAACAACAGGAAATTGTTGTTTTAGAGGGAGGGCGTAGGGTCGCTAATCCCATTTAACCTCAGAGACCTAGCAAAAAAAATCAAAAGTAGTTCTTAGCACACGTTTTCATATATATTTGGATGGGGTTGGGGAGGAAGGATGCTGCTAGAATCATTTCATGGGGTATTGGTATTAATGGCCACAATCTTTACTTTTCAAAAAACCTGGATCCACTCAGTATCATCCACTCCATGTCTCTATATCGGTAGTGTAGGCCTATAACCTCGGTCCCTTTTCGTTGACCGCGCTGACAGTGTCATGTCAACAGTAAAGTATAACTTCCCTTGTAAAGGTAACATAGAGACCTAGCAAAAAAAATCAAAAGTAGTTCTTAGCACACGTTTTCATATATATTTGGGTGGGGTTGGGGAGGAAGGATGCTGCTAGAATCATTTCATGGGGTATTGGTATTAATGGCCACAATCTTTACTTTTCAAAAAACCTGGATCCACTCAGTATCATCCACTCCATGTCTCTATATCGGTAGTGTAGGCCTATAACCTCGGTCCCTTTTCGTTGACCGCGCTGACAGTGTCATGTCAACAGTAAAGTATAACTTCCCTTGTAAAGGAAACATAGGTTATAACCAAAAGGCCAAGAAGCGAGTGAAGAGCCCGGCCAATAACGTTTCTGTACTGATACAGTCTCAGAAGCGGCATCACGATTAAGTGAGGGCATGGGTCCAAGGATTAGATGGGACCCGAAACGGCGAGCGAAGTGAGCATGATGATTCGGTTACCACATCTTCCTGATGTCATACAACAACATTCAAACCTGGTCATGTGCGGTCACCCCTTACCAAGGAATTCTATATGGTCCTCACTTGAAATACCATCGCCACGATGGCCATCATGACGGTTATAGATTATCGGCGAAAGGAGACTAGGGTTGAGAATGGATCAAGTTGTTCGGATTTCGTGCCCATGTGCTATCTTGAGTGACTTTTATCATAAAGTACCTACTTAATAGTGTATTAAAGACGTCATGCTTCTAGAACGGCATGGATGCATCTCTTGGATTAAGGGGGATCCAATTAGGCCCACGTATGAATATCGTTTACATGGTGTACATGTGCGGGGACGGGGTGTGTGTGGGTTGAACACAATAATTTCCCCCACCAGTCCCCCACCAACACAGCTTCACACGTACGTCATCGTACATATGAAATAGGTGGCTTCATGAGTTGATCTTGTTTTGCTATATTTTTGCAATAGCTGTTGTTGTACGGGACGTGTTCTCGTTTTTCATGTGCTGTCTGTTGTTAACCTGAACGGAGAAACATGTCTAATATGTTGCTGGTTTGTATACACAGCTATAGTTGGATGCAAACTATGCAAATCGTATTTGAATGTAAGTTTTAAAGCAACAGACAACGGTTAGTATAACAAAGGAGACGATGTGATGGTGGGGGAGGAGAGAGTGTGACCCAGATGCAAATTTTTGAGAAATGGCCGAAGTGCTCCTCTTCATTGATTAGAATCGCCCTTTCCTTGTTAATGAAAAGTACTCCTTTTCCCAATTCTGTAATGAAAAAGTTACCCCGTTGGTTATTTTAAGAAGAACTTTTCATTACGTAAAAATTTTGACGTTTTGTTGAAAACCTTTCAAACACTGAAGTTTGTGGTACAGAATTCAAAGAGGGTCCATCTTACCAAGACGTTTCGATGTAATTTTGCTGCATACTTGCTTGATGAAATCAAAGTCTCTTGTGCAAATGCCCTTTGAAGCTTGTGACACCATCCACCCCCCCCCCCCCATCCCCACGCACCCAAACGATTTAACTCTCGTCTTCCGCCTATATGAAATAAAGTAATAAAGTACCATATATACTTTAAATAATAGTATAACGACAACTAGCTTCTGCATAGTTTAAAAGTTAAATAATGGGCCCACGATTTATAGATATTGAAATCCTGTGAGTTTCCATGGAAATTTTGTTTTTCAGTCATATACTCTTGTCTGAAAATTGTTAGTAAATGCTTTTACTTTTTGCTATTGATATTGTGCAGCAGGGAATATAGTTAGTGTACTCATGCCACTGTATAGGATTAGCCCATTCCTGCCAGCGATATTAATTTGGGTGATTTATATTTTGTTGATTAAAGGGTCATGTGTCAGATATATTGCACATCTGTGACGTCTGAAATGGATGTGGAACCTTCTATACTATCTCTCTGCTTTTGCCTTTCATATTTTCATAACATAAAATGGTAACAGTGTTGGCACAAAAAACTAGTGCTATCATCAGGTTTTGTTAAGATGTTCAATCTTTTCTATATTCGCCACTTTGCAAAACCAACCTCCATATTACTTGATATAAAAATTCAAATAAATAAAGAGAAATAAACCGTAGTGAAACACACGTGGTTCAATGATGTCATATTTAGACTTGATCAAGTCTCAAGCCTTGTGTGTGAATGAACAATTAATCTGTGATATATCTCAAATGGAATAACGGTTTTCATTGCTGTTTGGGAAATAGTTTATGGCAGTTATCTCTATCACATAGACCAAAAAAGGTGGTTGGGCCTGTGTATATACGGTACATTATAGGTTGTGGTTAAATGTCCGTCAACGTGCATTATATTTCAGGAATATTCTAATGTATAGATGTATCCACAGCCTGGCTCTATAGATTACCTTACTGATAATACAATTCTACTGAGAGATAGCCATTCGTACAGAGGCTAGATGTAGCTGCTCTAATAATGTTTTACTTGCTCCTGTTAGATCTGGGAATGGTAAAAGGTCCTTTAAATTTTCTGGAGGCAGGTCGTGGAACAGTCTTCCCCCAAATTTGAAATGCTTGCCAAATGTTTATATTTTTAAAGGCAATATGAAAACTGATATATTTTGTTTAGATGTCTGATATTTGTTTGTCTATCTTTTTGCCGTCCTTTTTGTGTGCTTTTGAATGTTTACCGTTTTACTACTGCATAATATTGTATATGTATCTTGTATTGAGGGCTCTTCTGGAAAACAGTGCTTCTGCACTGAGCAGGACTACCCTCATTAAAGATGACAATAAAAAAATGTATAAAAAAATAAATGATTGTGTGCGAACCAAACAAATAATAATTGAAAATATTGAAACCACAAATACATTAATAAATATACAAGTATATGTTTAAACATATATTGATATCAAAACTGGAAGTCCCTTAAACGATTCCCTGGAACGTATTTAAGTCTAAAAATGTCGCACTTGGGCAGGATGAAATTATAGACAAAAACTTCCAGCGTTTTCACACACAAAAACAAAACAAAGAAACGTAAAAATAGTTATACATTAAATATTGTAGGGCACCAAAATGTCTGTACCTGAGTAATCGGTAAATAACTCACAAAATATTATAAGCATTCAAATGGCATGTATATAACGTTTAACCACAGAGATCTACTTTATACCTGCACATTATGCAGGTATATTATGTCTATACTACGTATGCAGGACTACAGAGAGACAGACAAACATTCTTTAACTGTCAATCATCAAATTAATTTGCGTTATGTGATAATTATCATTTTAATGCATTAATTGTCGTCATGTCTATACAATAAAACAACATAGAATAATTCCATCGCTTAGATATTAATTAAGTACAGAAAGCAAAGGGGAAACAATAGCAAATAAAAGTTGATTACTATACATACTATTTGTATTGATATATGTCACGTGATCAACACGTTAGTCATTATTGCTGGCATTGTTAAATATGTAGGTCGCTTAAATTTGTCTGCATGCAGTAATTTCTTATCTCTGTTTGGCAAAAGATGAAAAATGGCACCCTCTTTCACACAGTCGATATTTCCGTTGGACGCAAGCCAAAGTTGTGCCTTTTTAGCAAACTGTATCGAAAAATTCTTCCTCGATTCGACAACTAAAATATTTAGCGTGATAATAGAGCCACTTGGTATTCAGAATGACTTTCCTTACTGGTCAATGGGACTCATTTTTTCGTGGCAATTAATGATCAGAAATGCCTGTAGTAAGTATTTCATTTTATTTCATGTAAATATTGTATATTATATAGGGGGTCGTGTCCCATGTGACCCGTCCCCCCCCCCCCACCGGCTCCACAAGCCCACATGTCATGCATTGAACATCGTCAAGATTCGCACCGAAAACATGTCGAATAATGTCATTTTTTTTGCACGACTACAGGGTGGTCTAAATGGTAGACAAATAACTTTATAAAGAACTCAAGTTTGATTGTACCAGGACTATATGGGACATGTACATGGCAAGCCATGTGGGACAAACAATTTGAATATATACGCGTATTAATTCGAATATATATACACGTATTGATTCGACTATATACACGTATTAAGTTATGCTGTTGTCTAGATCAAGTACGTTTGGCATGGGTGTACGTACGTCAATAGAGACTAACTTTACAATTTCTCATAAATTTTACATTCGATTTTCTGTTTTAAATCATATATAGCTCCTCTGACATCTTACCTGTTGCGATTTAACCGGGTCCGACTTTGGGCGATATCGGCCGGTGTACTTGTCGGAGCCGGTTTCATCGGTCTATCGTTTTGTTTCAATTCAGGAATCTTGGTCATGCTAGTGATGACTTCAATTTCAGGTAAAAGTGAACAACCGATCAATTTTTGGACCATTAGATTTACACCTGAAGTGATTATCATCATAGGGAAATTCAACGAACCTTGAAAATAGGATATGGGTAGGACAGGGAGGGTGGGGGGGGGGGGGGGG
>KN889007.1:28559-38855 GCA_000934455.1 Apostichopus parvimensis | reverse complement strand
AAAAAAAAACAGATTTTATGTTTTCATGTTGTAACTTTTTCTTCGAGCTAGGTACCGTATTGTGGGAATCCAACGCGGATGGTTTTAAAGCTCATGAATAAATATAAATTGATGTTTTTATTTGTATCCAAGTTCAGACAAGATTGCCCTTGTAAACGTATGTCACCTTGACAATGTGGTAACACAAAGGACCGAACACAAATTTATGAATACTTTTAATGAGTTTATAGAGCAGATTTCCAATCTGTGTACATTTAATCTCGCTATGCAAATGACGGTAGGTTCTATTGGTAATATGTCCTACTAACTGTGCCGTGACACATTTACCTCTCTCCCGGCCCCTTGGGACTATTTTGCGTATATAAAGGTATCAACGCGGACTTTTTTTTACTTTCTGCACCGCAAGATGTACCTAGTATATGTACCTTTGTCGTCGAGAAAATATACCCTTTCAGGCTTTCACGGTAATCAGAATAATGCTCTCCGCCGTCTGCGGTGAGACGCCTGTCCTTTTTACGTGATTATGAATTCACATTAAATACGACATGTTCACTCCAACGATCTGCTCTACCGTCCTGCCTTCACCATATCTCTCTATCTGATCTATAGCAATATAATAATAATGTACGTAAAACTAATAGCTAACATGTATCCCTGTTTTCCTTCCCTGCAGACTTGGACTGACAAACGTCTTCAATGGGACCGAGAACATTTCAACATCACTGACTTGCATATAGATCCAAGTCGCATCTATACACCACATATTGAACTCTTTTATGGGTAAATGTTTCATGTAAAACAAATCGTATATGTTACCATATTTAGATTAAAAGATAGAGAAAGAAAAAAAAGAAGTTCACTTGGATGCCCTTTATAATACTTTGTTTGGTACAGAAAGAGCAGGCTGTTATGCGTCATTCTTTACAATGGATATCCTTTGAGAAAGACAATTGTAACAACAAAAAAGAGCCCAAATGTCACGAATGATTTTGAATTTGTTGATTTGATTGGTTTGTATAGAATATCTTGCTGAAGTAGTAATGGCATCCATGATGGAGTTTTTGCGTCACAAACTGGTAGAATGCATGGGACCTCATGGGGAATGCGAATAAGTCATTCCATCGAATATTAGTCAAATATAATCAAAATAAATATCATTTCCGGAATTACTTCACTTACTCTATATGTACGACTTGTCTTTTTATTTTATGTTATAGTACTACAACAAACCTGTTGTCCAACCAAAGGGTGGTAGTGAACAATAACGGTTCGATTTATCGCGTGCAGTCCCTGCGTGCCGAGATCTATTGTGATGTCCCCTCGAAACCATTCCGTTACACGGTAACAGTAAAGTTGAATTAAATGCTGTACCTTTTTTGATGATGACGATAATGATGATATTGATGGTGGTGGTGGTGATGGTGATGATGATGATGGTGATAATGATAATAATGATGATATTGATGATGATGATGATGATGATGATGATGGTGATGATAACGATGATGATAACGATGATGATAGGGATGATGATGATGGTGATGGCGGTGGTGATGATGGTGATAGTGATGATGATGATGATGGTGGTGATGGTGATAGTGATGATGATGATGATGATGATGATGATGATGATGATGATGATGATGATGATGATGATGATGATGATGATGATGGATGATGATGATGATAATGATGACGACGATGACGATAATCATGATCATGACGACGACGACGATGAAATTTATGATCACAATCACGCTGATGATGACGACGATGATCGATACAAAAACTGACATAGCTTTGATTATTCTTATAATTTCATTTTAGGTTTGTAACATGATGTTCGGATCATGGACCAGGGATACCTATAGCGTGAACTTAACCACGTACACTGATGCAGTTGACATCGATCCAGTAGGAAAGGAGACAGGAGTATGTAGGATTCGCGATGCTAAGGCGGAAGTACAAACAAGATATTACGCCTGTTGTCCCAATCCTTATTCCCACCTGATGGTTGCTCTAAACATAACCTGTTATAGAAGCAGAGCGACTGCAGCATCCTCCGCCCAGGCTCTCGGTTACAGAGTTGATCAGGAGATCGGTAACAACGAAGAAAATGATGTCAAGAAATGCCCTCTGCCGTTAGTCGTAGCTCCCTTCTTTGTGCTGTTAGTTTTCCTGTTACCACACAAAGCGAACGAGCGGATCTTTCTTGGTGCTTTCGTGTTCCTCTACCTTCTACTCATTTGGACATCTGACGTATTGAAGGCCGAGTACGTGAGTTTCCATCGGTTGTCTGTTGGTGTGACTGTGGCGGCGACGTTTGCGTCGTTGTTGTCCTGCAGGATGAATCATCACGGTGTCGACGATGGAATCCAACCAAAAGACTCGTGGGTAAGATTTGTTTTTTGTTTTTTTACGGTAACGACGTTTAAAGGGTGTGAAGACTCGCACAGAAAGAAACGTCTAATGCCGGTAATCTGACCTAGTTTCGAATGAGGTGTAACAGAAGTGTTACACACCACCATCGATCCCAGAAAATACGCACGCAGCTTGCTACCTTCGGTAATTAGACACTAGTGAACAGTCATTACATACAGCTGCGGTCAATACCCACAGCACTGTACAAACGACACAGCGATGGACATCTCAGGTCCAGCTAAAGATAACAAGGTATCACGTTTCATTACTGTCTGCATTTTGTAGCGACGAGCAAAAAACGTCACTTGCAAGCAACGGAAAGTTCACTTTTTCAGAGCGTGGCACGCGGTTTGGGGCGAGTCTTCAATGCCTTTAACTTAACTATTCATGATGTGGTAATTAATTTGCAAACTAAATTTCACTGTTTCTTTGAAGAGAACAGTATCTTCGTAGGTTAAATATATATCAACATTTTTTCTTTCTTTTTTCCCCCTTTACAGTGTAAGAGGCGATTGGCTTCCATGACTGACATGATGATGTTTGCCGCATCAGCAGTGGTACTTGGTATTGCTACGGCTGGACTACTTGCTTAGTCACAAACTCCCAAACTGTGGACGATGTTTCCGTTTGTAAAATATTTGCAATATTTGCAAAGTGTATCAGTATAATGAGATATTCTGCTTCTTGCATTAGTTTTCGTTTTAAAGATTGAGCCTGTTTTAACCATGCCTATATGATCCTGTTCTGAAGATAAAGTAATGCAGTTTAGGATATGGGTTATGGATATTATGTTGAACCTGGGACGGTTTGATACTATATAGAGCATTTCTCCTTTACGATCTCGTTTCCACATTGTTCTGTTGTCAGACGTTAAGTTGCTTAATTATTTCGATTTCTTATAACTTGGGACGGCTGTTTCAATTATAAGCAAAAATAAAATAAAATAAAAGAGTTGTTGTTGAATTTAGTATTCATAGTCTAAAGCCTCAGTAGTGATCGGGCTGTGTTCAGTCCTGGTGGTACTTCTAGACCATATTCAATTTTTTTTTTTAGAAATGATCCTTAACACATAAATCAAGTTAAGTGGCTGAACTTCTTAGTCTAACACAGAGACTATTACGTCAGCTCTTGCAATCGGGCATGATCCCCTGAACCAATGCAACACAAAAACGCGATAGGAAAACAAAACTTGTATGGCCTCAACAGTGGCGTACCTAGAAAAGGTGGCACCCAGGGCTGATCAAACCTTTTGCCATCCGTTGCAGGGGATGCAACCCTGGAGAGGGGTCTAAGGGGAGGTGGTGTCCCCCTCCCCGTTGAGAAAAGTTTGTTTAGTGTAATGGAGCATAGATGCAAAATGGTGCTCTCTTTGGCAATGCCTGGAACTGATGATATGGCGAGCCGCTCCCCTCTTTCATTTATTTTTTGGCGCTACTGGATATGGCACCCTCTCTGACTGGTTCCCTCCGCCCGCCCCGACCCCGGCTTACTTCGCCACAGGGCCACAAAAGAGTTTAACGTGTTTACAATACAATAAAGAAATTGTCAAAGACAAACGTTCATATGAAGTTAGAAGAACATGTCAAGACTGAAATTCTGCATAGCGCCATCGTTTAGGAATAGTGATATAGGATAACAGCGCAACTAGAGTATCAAAGATGATTACACAGTATTCTTTAACTCCAAATCACAGAATTTTTGAAAAATAATTGTCCAAAGGAATTTTCAGACGAGACGTCTTGTTGTGATGCTACGCTTGACGCATGCGTCGTATATGTGCAGTGGTGTTGAAAGTACCGCCTGCGGCGATATTATGCATGCACGGAAATCATTGCTCTGAAAATTGTCAGGCGCCCCTGCCCCGTGTCTGGATCCTCTTTGATGTGTGACCACTTGGTGAATCTCGTTTATGTAAAGGCTGTGTTGAACTAAAATAACACAACACACAGGGGTGCGCGGCGTACGGATTAAAGGAGAGTCCGTGGAAATGGCTACCTGCATTCGTAAAACAGTTAGTACGAATAGTACGAGAAGCCGTAAAGGGAATTGAACTTTTTTTAATTTATTTTCACTGCTCACTATAACGTTTACCATTCCTATAGGAATAAAAATTACTTCATTCTAAAAAAGAAAGAAAAACGAAACGTCATTTTGACGAAATGTTTTCAAAACACAAATGGAGTCATGCAAAGGTTCCAGCTGCCGAAATACCAAGAACGATCGCCACAGAAGCGAACAACATCAAGTCGATCATCGCCCCAAGACGAGACTTGCACTGAAAAAGAAAAGAAAATAAACAAATAAAGAAAATGCACACATGAGTACTGATGGACGACGATAAGAAACGGAGCCGATCTTGGATCAGGCTCTACCATCTGTATATCCAGAAATGTGGGAGAATATGAACTCCCCCCCCCCCCGCGGCGTCCCCAAGACAAAGTATTGAGATCTAGCCCAGTTTTAAATATTCTCAATGGATAAGACCCACAATATTTGAGAAAATTATACGCAAACGTATTAAATATCGAATTTGATTAAGAAGCTATGGAGACTTTCCTTTTCACCCCACCACCCCCATCCCAATTGACCTGAGCCCTCGGTATCTGCTTGATTGCCCAACCGGTCAATATTAAGCAAAAACTTACAATCTCCAGTTTGTTAGGTACTGTTCATTTCTTCAACGCTAAGGATTTTAAAAAAGTGATTTGTACACGTATACACTGATGGGGACTAAAATTACCCCATATGCATTCGGTTCATCCTCGGCAATTTTTGCCAGTGGCGTGGGATGACCTCCAATGAGTTTACAGGAGACCAATGACGTCAGCGTTGCAGCGATGATCAATCCAGCCGAAAGCTGAATGAAGCGTTGAACATCTATCGGTACGTCACCGGATGTCCAAATCAGGAGCAGCGCCACAAAGACAATGGTCCCAAAGAAAATACGATCAGTCGCTTTTCGAGGAAGCAAGAAGACTAACAAAACGAAAAATGGCGTTATAATGAGAGGCACTAAACATCTTGGTTGCTTCTCAGTCGTGTCGACTTCCAGTGGATTCATCTTGAGTGCTTGAGATGGAGAAGCGGCGCGGATGTGCCGTTCTTCATGGTGACTACAACTGACATTGAGGTAGAGCAAAATGGCGTCGAACGCTAGGCCAGGACAACACTCGTAAGATATGCTGTCTATGGAAGCCGTGGAGGTACCAATGGTACAGGAACCCGAGTTATCCACAAAAGATTGGTCGACCACTGGCTCAAAGGGTGCGAGGATCGTCTGTCTGACGTCATGAGACCATGGGCCTATCTTAATTGGACATATCTGTAATCGAAGACCACAAAACGGAAAAGTATGTTGTTTTCGTTTCGATATCATCTGTTCGTGTATTTTTTGGGCACCTGTGTTTACTGCTTTTTTTTTCTTTTCTTTTTTCCACCTTCTCCAAGTAGCTTTATCACCAAGTCGGTTTTTGGTAAGGGAACTAACTCGAGAAAAGGTGAACGAGACAAAAGTATGTCTCTTTTCTAATATAAGCCACCAAGCCAACAAGTTTATGCAATATTTCTAGAAATTGTGCATGCCATTGCGATGCCTTTCCGGCATGATTCTAGAGGAAATAGTTAAAAAAAATTATAGCTTCAAATATCATCAATATTCGCTCAAGGGTATATTGCAGAGGCCAGAGAAATTATGTTGCATATTTGCAACTATCTCGCTGATTTAAATATGAACGGGGAATATTGAAGAAATTATGAATGCTTGGAATCAGGGAGTTGTTCCATTACAACTCCCTGTTGGATAAATAAACATCATTACATGATAATTTCCACGTGTATTTACCTTGTCTTTAAACGGTGCTTCTGGTAGATCACAGTAAATTTCCGCTCTTACAGTAGGAAAGTAAACAACTGCGCCACTTGGATAGGCCACAACGTTTGGTTCATGTATAACAGCAGTAGCCATCCTATACCATGAAAGACAAGATCAGAGTTCACTTGGGGACGACAGGGGACGGCACACATACACACACACACGCAAATGTATACTGGGGCGTACATGTGTGTGCGTGGGTATGTGTGTGTAAGGACATATGTGTGTATGTCTGTTTGTATTTTTGTATTTTTGAAATGGAGAAAACTCACTTTTCATACATACATACATACATACATACATACACACATACATACACACACACACACATACAGGCGTACATTGATGAATTTTTCATAAAGTTTTGCTCATGATGTTTCACTCATTCCATTTTAGTTAGTTTGAACATCATGTATTGACTTCCTCACTCACCCGTTGTATAGTTCAACTTCGGGAACGTAAATGTGTTTTGGACGATAGTGGACAGGACCGTTCCCATAGACGTCGATATCCCAGCTAAGACGAGGGTCATTCCATCGCTGAAACAGGTGACAAAAATACATTAGCTTTATATAAATTAACAGAAGTTCTCCACACGTTCCCTATACTATTAATTCGGTCTAGTAAAGTAGCCATAAGCGCATGGTTTTGCTAATAGTCTGATTGTGAGGTTAGGGGTGGGTGGGGGAAACCCGTAGTGGTCAAATTCTTTACGACGGAATGCAAAATATGCCCCGACTGAAATATTTTTCTCCGACTGACGATAGGAGGTTCAGATAAAGTATTGTATAAGTAAAAGAAATTCATAAGATTCGAATGCTACCAGTAAATATACTGTAAAAACGTGATTTGACCTGATTTTTTTTATTGGATTTGACGTTTGAAGAGGGAATCTATGAGTCATCGAAAGAAATTTGATGAAGTTTGCAAGAAGC
The DNA here is from genome assembly GCA_000934455.1 of Apostichopus parvimensis. Lineage (NCBI taxonomy): Eukaryota > Metazoa > Echinodermata > Holothuroidea > Aspidochirotida > Stichopodidae > Apostichopus > Apostichopus parvimensis. The sequence goes on along the minus strand of KN889007.1, from coordinate 31,628 downwards.
ATAAAGTTCAATCCATGTTTATATCACCACATGCATTGGTCCCGCCATTGCTCATACTTACGTTCTTCAACCATAAATCGACTGTCAAAAGTCCACGCTTTGAATCCTGTGAAAGAATGAATAATGAATGGATGAATGATTGATTGAATGATGAATTATGAATAAATGAATAATAATGACTCTTCATATAATCCAATAACAGCAACTATAATAGGAAAGGATGTTACAAGATGTTATCGAGATAAGTTTGTATATGATTGGGTATACACTATAGGCGTTGATACTATCTATTAATTAGGAGAGGGAAACCTTTATATTTAAAGAGGGAGAAAACTGACTTTCTCCAGATAATGCAAAATGAAGCAGTTTGCATGACGACTGACGACATCGCTACGTCACAACTCACAACCTGTGTAAACATTGAAAAATTGGCCCAACTGGCATAACGTCTTGGTTAGTATTTTTTAAAGGCCTTGAAGACTCGCCCCAAACCGCGTGCCGCCATCTGAAAAAGTTCAAACTTGCCGTTGCTTGCAAGTGAATTATTTTTGTGTCGCTACAAAATGCAGACAGTAATGATATACGTGATACCTTGTTATCTTTGATCTAGATCTGAGATGTCCATCGCTGCTACGTACACTGTGTTGTGGGTATTGACCGTATCTTCATGTACCGACTGTGCACTATAGTGTCTAATTACCGACGGTAGCAAGCTGTGTGTGTGCATTTTCTGGGATCGATGGTGGTGTCTTACACTTCTGTTACACCTCATTCGAAACTAGGTCTGATAACCGGCATGAGACGTTAATAAGTAAGTCACAGTCCAGCAAAATTTTGGAAGTTTAGAGAAGTTTTCAAGATATTTCACTTAAAGGGTGTGAAGACTCGAGCACAATGCCTTTAAACTCCTAGTTACATAGCCACCAGAGTTTATTACTCTCTTCTGCCTGTCGGTTAGACCTGTAGAGATGTGTTTCTCTGCTGATGCATGTTAGTTTTCAGCCCAAGAAATAGCCAAATACATTCTCAGGTTTTGTTACCAAGGAATTACCATGACAATCATATGGTTATTGTATTTAAATATATGCAATTAGGCCGCCGTGTTTATTCCGGGTTGGGGATGTGGGTGCGGCTTCACCAGTACAATACAATCATTCCTTTGGTCTGATTCCGCATGAATTTGGGGCGGAACAGGGAGAAAGGGAGGGAACGTCTATAGCCTATCTATGTATACTCCGATACCGATTTCTATGGGGGAAGCACATGTGTGGAAGTTGTTATACGTACAACGTCAACGATATGGACTGGAGAAACCCCATAGTGTAGCGTCAGAGGCTTGGATGGAGCCACCAGCTTATTGTAATCTCTCAGAAGGGACTCAGAGAGTGACGAGTCATCTGCAACAGAATTGGAGGGAAAATAGGTTGAATATAGACCGTTATCTTTACGAAAGCTGGCTTCCACCAACGCACGAATACACACCCATACATAAACACGCACACACACATACACAAACACGTACGCATACAACGATAGGAAACATATCAAAGCAAACTAAGCTCTTGTTATTCGTCGCGGGAGTTTATTTTGTTAGATGATCGGTATATGAACATCTAGTTCAAGGAGAGGGAATAATAGAAAAGTGGGAGCCTCAAATTTATAGCCATGGCCTCTTTTTATTGTTCAGATCAAGAGGTGAATATAAATATTTAGTAGACGTCGTCGTTAACGAAAATAAATGAAAAATAGATTGCAGGATGAAAAGATCTGACATTTTACTTCTTCAGTCCGTCATTAATCACTTTCCCTGCCTGCCAGACTATTTACTCATTTGAGAGAAGTTAGAACTATATATGGCTCAAGCTTATGGGCAGTGGTTTGAACAACATAGCGTAGTATACACTGAGTTTGCTATAAGACATAGCGACTGCAGCTTAGGAAAACTGTGATCCGTGGAAATGTTCTATTAGTATTAGCCTTCAGTTAGCTCATTTTCACACGGTCACCTTAAACAGGATGGTTATTGATGAACACCGGCTTATATATGAACCTTCTCTTTTCATTGTGTATTGACAGACATTTATAGCCCCGGGACCGTCACATAACGGTTCCATCTGTAACGGTGAATCTCAACATCTGAATGGTCTGAACCACATTCTCCAATAATGTGTGAGCATGAACGCACGGCAACCAATTCGATATTACCACAGTGCAGCCTATAATGTAATGGCGAATGTGCGTCAAACGACATGACGTATAGAACGCCAAACAAGCAATAAATGAAACTATGAAGAGGAACAGTGGCGGAGCTAGGGGTATTGGTCAGAGGGGGCGAGAATGGTCTGTATGGGCGCTTTCGACTTTATCTAAGCGAAGCGCCACCACAGGTTGGCGCGGAGCGTACAGAATTTTTTGAGTAAAGATATTCCTTAGATCGCCGGAAATGACCCTTTCCGGGCCTTGCTAATTTGCAGATAAACGAAGAATAAATAGGTGTCATCGCCAACAAAATGTGACAAATGAGGTAGATGAGAGCGCACTAAAAAAGTCAATAATCGCGAATAAGTAAAAAGTGGTAAATAGCTGAAAAGGGCGCCAGCAGTCCATTTGAGTCCGTCGGGGGGGGGGGCATCCGCCCCTGACTGTATGGACGCTCCGCCACTGAAGAGGAAACTATGAAGAGGACGATCGCGGTGGTGATTACGATTAGGATATTATGTGTACGTGATCGTACATATTTATATTATACGTCACCGTATGTTTGTAATATATGATCCATGTAGGGTATGAAAAAGAAGTAGCCTAACATTAATAATTTCATGCGACATTTAATTCGATATCAATGTGAACATAGTATAACACATCATATAATAAATAATATAATTAAGATACAGAAACGAAAAAATAAATAAATAAACAAACACAACACAACAAGAACAATACTTTTCAGCTATAGTTTATCTTTCAAACCGTAAGCTTACCTTCAATTTCTTGTTCGTTATTAAGAGGTTGACAAGACCCTTCTCTACAGATTACAATGCCAACTATTGACATACAAAGCACTCTCCA
>KN889006.1:52378-67862 GCA_000934455.1 Apostichopus parvimensis | reverse complement strand
GCCACATATATTTAAGGTTGTAGTACTTGCAGCATATTTACTCAATTTTTGTGTTTTTCTGTCTTATTTTGCAGCTTAATCCTGAGGTAAATGCCTTTCGCAGGAAGTTTGTGAATGAAGTCCGAAGATGTGACGAAATGGAGCGTCAACTGCGTATGTTGATCAAGTTTGTTTTTTTTCGATATCAGTTACTATTCACTGAGTGAACTGTCAATTCCATCTTACCAAGCAGACATTATTTTTATACTTTCAAAAACAACCAAAACAAAATACAGAATGGATATTCCATTCAGGGCTTATATATTTACTTATAAACATGAAGTATCACAGTGTCTGCTAGAACACAAATTTTTCCTTTTCAAACTTAATCGAAGATAGCCATATGATTGTGTAGTAGTATGACCAGAGAGCTCGGGAAAAAAAATGATGTAAAAATTGCTAAAAGTCTTTAAAAAGTACACCCGTTTCGGCTCTGACTCTGCTCATACTTAACAGATATTGAGGAGTAATAGATTAGACATCTAGATTAGAGTGCCATGAATAGACTTTGAAAATGAGTAATATTAATTAATGGACACAAGCTCCCAGCCACACTAGATTCTCACAAATATCTTATGTGCCATATTCTGTGGAAATGGTTGTGATATTTGGAGATTTGTGTTTAAATCCCAAAATTAATGGAAAGTACAAGTTTGTCATGAAACTTATGTTTAAGCTTTTGCCTGAAATTTTGCCAAATGTTTTCTCTGGGGGTAAATCAGTTCGTTGATGATTAATCATAGGTTACCTGGAAAAGGAAGTATCGAAAAGTGAGATCGATATCCCAGAAGCGACCGAGAATCCGGACGCGCCTGCTCCCCGGGAGATGATTGACCTCGAGGTTGGCTTTTAGTTTCATTTTAATTTTCCATTTCTATGAAGTGAAACAGCTTAGCAGGTTGATGTTTGTCATTTTTAATGATTATTTGTGTTAAAGTCAGTATTTTTGTGTTGAGCACGGACAGTGCTTAATGTAATGTGAGTGTCTTGAAGCATGGGATATATCATAAGCAATTGGGTGTTAGTAAACTGTTGTGGGTTTTGATGAAAGGACATTTTGGTAGATATCATATCACTTTCTTAGTATTAAATACACACCATTTGTGAGGTGGTACAGAATTTCTGTAAAGTTCTATTATTGAGTATGAAATGAACCAGGGCTTTGGTCATTGTCTTTAAATTTCTGACAAATTGTAAGAGCATTTTAATAAATAAAAAACTAAATAAATAAAAAGGAACGGAGTGATTTTTGCCGGTAGTCCTTTTAAAAATGGCAACGGTTTTAAGAATGCTTGTTTGAAGATTTGCATCAGGATGATTAGGTTTCTGTGTTTAAGAAGGTTTCTTATTTTACATAGCGTCCTTGATGGAGAATGTATGTCCCGCCCTGATCTAATTTTGCCCCTAATCTAATCTGAAGTAAACTAGACTAAACACGTAGGGAAAGGAATAGTTATTTACCGAGAGGTTCAAGTTATATATGACAAGTTGTTTATTATCAACATCTCTTAGGATTCAGTAATGAAGCATCACATTTCCAATTTTTCTCACTCGATTCGCAGGCGATTTTCGAGAAGCTGGAAAACGAAATCCGAGAGGTGAACTCGAACCAGGAAGCCTTGAAGCGGAATTTCCTTGAACTGACGGAGTTGAAGCATATTCTCAGGAAGACTCAGCATTTCTTTGACGAGGTTTGTAAACGTTGTGATTATATTATCTGAATGACAGAAGCCGCGACCGAGGTCATCCAAATGTTTTAACATACTTCATGTGGGTTAAAGTTGTTTACGACATGTTAACAAATAACATTATGTTGTTTGCTTTAATGTGCCATTACTACAACAACGCTTTACTGGCGTTCAGAGTGTTAACTCTATGTGCTTTCTAATTTTTACCGATGTACAGGCTGAATTGCATCACCAGCAGATACACGATGCCGACAAAGACGAGGAGGCCCACTCCTTGCTGGGGGAAGAGGGACCCAGAATAGGACAGGCCCTGAGACTCGGGTGAGTAGCTCTCCTATGGCAGGCCGCAACACTGCAGCAACGAAAGCAACCCAACTCGACTCAAACTTTTGAAAATCCCTCTTTTAGGTTGGACAGTATGTGTGTGTGTGCTTACAACTGCACATGCAAGATTTAGCCAGTTTTTAGCCACATTGGCTCCAGACAGGGAAATTTAGCATTTAGTTTATTCCTGACTGGAAGTTGACAGTGTTGGCAGTACATGACTGTACAACTGTCCTGTTTCAACAAATGTTACCTATCGATGGAAATAAATATGCAAGTACTATAGGTGAGCACTCGTTACCAGCAGAATATAGACAGTGTCTGCTCGTCACTCATTCAGTGTGTGGGAGTGAGTTGTATGACTTTGGAGCTTGAGGAAATTAGGTTCATGATAGTCGGGGTGGTTGGGGTTGTGTTTGGTCTGACAGTGTTTGAACCTCTTTAGAGCAGCAGATAAAGAAATGTTGCACTTGTATATGAGAAAGTGTTTTTTTACTAAAATGTGGAGCAAATGCAAAAGGTTTGAAAAGTTCAAAGAATATACATAGTGAGACATACTTCAAGTTTTTAGATGAACTTTGATTTTATCCAAAGCGGTATTTTATTTGGAGACATTTGATCTCTTAAGTTGAGCAGGTTCCATGTAGATGACAAGATTGATGATAAGAAATAGTATCAAACATTTGACTGCCTTTAAAATAGTGATCATGGAGGGTTTATGTAGAGTTTTGTACTATTGACAAATTTGCTAGATGACATTTCAGAGTCACACTTAAAGTTGTACTCAATTGAAATGTTCACACTTGATAGCCATTTCAATTTCATTTAACATACTTTACCAAAAAATAAGAAGGACATACATATTGCAAAGGACTGGTCAAATTCAATAATATGGTTAAAGTAACATCAACATATGCCCCAAACTATGCTAGAGAACCAAATAACGGTCACTCAAGTTTAAACTTCAACAAGCCTAGTACTGCCATCCCTCCTTTCATTCCAAAAAATGACCAGTCGTGCATTGTTGCTGACCTCTCTTCACAGATTTGTGGCTGGTGCTATCGAACGAGAACGTCTCCCTGCATTTGAGCAGATGCTTTGGCGCGTTTGCCGTGGCAACGTGTATTTGAGGCACGCTCAGATAGAAACTCAACTGAAGGATCCAAGTACAGTAAGTTAACTCCTTGCAAGTATCCAGCCATTCTGGTAGGTAACGGGCATGTGCAGGTATGAACAAATGTTATACACCTTGTTTTAGAATGTGTAAAAGTAAAAGGGCCTGACGTTTCGATCCTAGCAGGATCTTCTTCAGAGGCTGAATGACTTTTTTTTATAGAAAGGATCTCAGGACAAAATGTGTGGTTCTCTCAAGGGTCAGTAGTGCAAATGTAGAAGAAAGGGCCAGTAATGGGTGACAGGACAATAGGCTTTGGGCATGGAGGGGGAGGGGGGGGGAGAAAGTATAGGGTGTAAAATTGTACGTATCTCTTTTAAGACATTTTGCTCTAGGGAAGCAGTACAGTCGGAGGGAATTATTCACCCTTCTGACAGATAGATGGCTGTACGGAAAACGAACGATAAATTTTAGGTTGTGTTAAATAACGAATGTTACATTAAAAACAATGGCTTTTAGTATTTTTGAATGGCTTGTGTGTTTGCATGGATGTTATTCTTTTGAGGTTGTTCCATTTTCACTCGTGATTGGTTCTTTAAATAGTTACAGGCTCATGAATATTGATATTTACAATGGTGTCTCACGTAAGAAGCCTGCAATCACAAGCTACTGTATTTAATATACAGCCTAGTATCCTATGCTAGTATGCCATTCAATGAGATCCATGAGGTATCATTTTACAGAGTTAGAGGGTTCGTTCACCGAGTACATAGCAGTGCTAAACCCATGTCTTAGTCATGTTCTGTTTTCTTGTAAATATGAACATTTAAGTATTTGAGGGAGTTGAGAATAACTTTCAATTTATTTTTGATCCTCCAGGGTGATGAAATGTTGAAGAATGTATTCATCATCTTCTTCCAAGGAGACCAGTTGAAGTCTAGAGTGAAGATGATTTGTGAAGGGTGAGTCCGGGTCAAACTTGGCATGATTTCAACATGCACTTCAATTTGCGACATGCTGTGTGGTGTGAGATGTATGCTGTGGGGTGTGAGATGTATGTTGTGTGGTGTTACCATGCTGATCAATGTGCCTTATGGAAGGAGGGCTTAAGCCGATAAACAAATGGACAGATGGGTCTATAAAAGCCAACCAATTTCATAAAGGTCATTCTATCATGAAAAAAGGAAATTAATAAAAGAAGAGGAGTAAGAAATCATTAAGGAAATTGTGCAAAACATTTAGGAAAGTTAGAACGGAACAACAGAAAATAATAACTTTTTTATTCTGTAACAAATATTCTGACTTGTGTTGCCATTTCTCTGTGCAGGTTCCGAGCCATGCTCTACCCATGTCCGGAGACTCAGAGCGAACGTCGTGAAATGGCCATGGGGGTGATGACCAGACTGGAAGACTTTCAAGCGGTGAGGATCGTATTATCGTTCGTCTCGGCGATGTGGAATGTATTTTTTGGGGTGGGAAAATTTTTTAACCTAGGGCAGAGATTATTCAGTGGTTACAAAGGTCATTTGTTGGCTTGTCTGTTGGTTAGTTTGTTTGTTTAGTTGTCTAATTAATTTATTAATTTGTTTATTTGTTTGTCTAATCCATTTATTCATTTGCTCTCTCCTCCAGGTTCTCCGTCAAACGGAGGAACATCGTTTGCTAGTTCTGGTTTCAGCGGCCCGGAAGCTCTCCGTGTGGTTCATCAAGGTCCGTAAGCTGAAGGCCATCTACCACACCATGAACCTCTTCAATCTCGATGTGACCCAGAAATGTCTGATAGCAGAGTGCTGGTGCCCCGTGACAGACCTCAACCTGATCCAGCTGGCGCTCAGGAGGGGAACGGTAAATTTACAGAACCTGTTTATTTGCCACCGAGATGCGATGCCACGAGCATCGATAAACTCGCTACGGTCCTTTCCGATCGTTGTTGGGGTATCTACATCATGTCTCCATGTCAGATGTGGCACTAACAAATCAATTAGGAATATATTCTGCACTTCAACTATTAGACAAGTTGCAAAGGAATTTGAAGAAAAAAAAAACTCCATCGGACAATTTGCAAACTTTTTGTCCGAAATGAAAAAGAAGAAAAAAAAATTGACTTAAATTTTGTACAGACCGTAGCTGAAGTAATTTGGGTGAATCTAGTGAGGAGAAGAATGCAAGAATCAATTGTTGGTTTCAAATAGCTGAGTTTTGACTCACATATTTCAAATTAGCTATGCCCTATTTATTAAAGGTATAAAGCCACATTTTGTGTCGAATCATGTGAGTTTGACTGCCAGGAGAAAGATGTTGTTATTGACGTTGTTTATCGTTGCTTATTATTGTTGTTAATGTTTATTACAGGAGCGGAGTGGTTCATCGGTTCCGTCCATTTTGAATCGTGTGGACACCGAGGAAGCCCCGCCGACTTACAACAAGACTAACAAATTTACTTCAGTCTTTCAGTCAATTGTGGACTCGTACGGCGTTTCGACTTACGGAGAAGTCAATCCCGGTAGGTTAAGTTGGTTTAATTATGATTTGTATTAATTTAAATTAATTAAATAATGTTTTTTTTGTGAGGGTCGGGGGTGTGTGGTGGGGGCAGTCTGATTTTGATTTTTGACCCAGATGACCAAGACTGAATTTCAATTCATTGATTTTGACTTGTAGAAAAGGTACGTAACAAAGCCATGAACGAAGGAGAATTTTGATGCGGAAAGGTTGAGTACTGAAACTTTCTCAAATTTGCAAACAATTTCGAAAAGTTCTTCCTAATGGGATCTTGGCCTCAGCTTGTTTATGGTCATGTGGAATTTTCTAATGAGATACATGTCACAGCAAGGAAATATGTACTGAGGGTTGAAGTCCTTTGTTTCTCCTAACAAATTAATTACAGTTAGCAGTTGATTCACTTTGATTTGTAGTTTTACTGTTATCATGATCAAAGTATATTAACAGTGATAAATTAACTCATCTATAACTATAAATCTTCTTCTGTCCATCCAGCACCGTATGCGATCATAACGTTCCCTTTCCTGTTCTCCGTGATGTTTGGCGATCTCGGACATGGAGCCATCATGGCAATCTTTGCACTGTGGATGATTGTGAAGGAGAAACCTTTGGCGAACACGCTCGGGAAGAACGAGGTAAAATCCGTGAAGAAAACTAGCCATTTAAATCCTGGATAGTCGGGCGGTGAATGTTTAACGACTACGACCGATCGACATTCTTGCCCGTTTTTTAAGTCTAGTTTACTTCAATCTGGGAAACTCTACACGTAGCAATTTCCCGACTGGCGATCGGTAGTTTTGCGGGTGGTTCGTGAGTCATCCTGCCCAGTCTCAAAAAAAAAATAAAACCAATCACAGAGAAATAATTTTGCATGTGACTTAAGCATGCACTGGTCATTGGCCGAAAGCAGTTGTAGTCTTGCTTCTGATCGGTCGTTTCCATTGTGGGGTCAAATGTAAGACTTCACGACTGTGGAAAAATAGGTCATCATGGGCATGTCGAGTAGGACCGCAGTGAGTCAAGGCAGTGTGCGGGGGGCGCTAGGCATAGCTTCATTCTGGTCTCAAACTCAGGACCGGCCTTGCTATTGCTGTCAGGTGATTTCGATTGGCAATTTTTGTGACCAGCTGATTGGGACTATGTCAGGGAAGATGAAAAATAAAAAAAAGTAAAAATTATAGCATTATGGACTACCTACATTCAAAAGCAAAGAGAAATTAAAAGTAAAGAGCGTGTTCGTATCAATTTGGACTTCTTCTTAGAAAATAAAATAGTATTATTCAAAAGTTGCTACCTTTGAAGATTTGAAAAATGATCTGGGTGGAATTTATATTATATATAATTGATATATATTAATCAATCCTACAAAACTAAAAAATGTCTATTCAAAGGTTTGATTCATTTGCAATTAAATAACTTTGAAATACAAAAATTAAAATGATATGTTCTGTTATTAAATCTTTGCCTTTCTTACCTGGCAAAGGCAAAGTTCTATCCAGCTGCTTTGATGGTCCTATTGTTTTTGTGTTTTAACAGATGTTGGGACCAATCTACGGAGGACGTTACATCATTTTCCTGATGGGCCTTTTCTCTATATACGCTGGGTTCATCTACAATGACTTATTTTCGAAATCCGTCAACATCTTCGGTTCGTCGTGGAATGTGTCTGGCCAAGGTTTCAGGTGAGAAAGCCTAACTATGTGCTTCCCTTAACTTTGAACCGATATTACCGTGACCATCTGTCGAGAAAATGGTTATTGCAATATCCAATTTTGTTCATAGTTCTTTTTAAATTTTTTTTGCTGGGGGGGGGGGGCTTTCCTCTTTTGCAGTGAGTTTTGGTAGTATGAGCCACACTTTTGTTGACTTTAAAAAAATATCCAATGTGATGTTTTCACAGAAAATGTTTCCAGTGTTTTGTGATCTCTGTTTAAGGTGTCATTGTTGACTGGTCATGAGGTGTTAAAATTGCTCTGTGCTACATGAACTAAAAGAAACTTTGATACTTCTTGAAAATGTCATATTTTGGCAAAGAAATCTGTCTCTCTCTTTGGATAAATGTTTTAAGTTAAAGTAACTAAGGTTTTTTTGCAGTGCGCATTTCTGATGAAATGTACGTGCAGGATATATTCCTAAACTTGAGTGAGAATTAAAAGACTTTGTGCTCCTCGTAACAGACGATGACACCTGGTGTTTGATCTCACCAATCAGCACCGTTCAGTTTATTACAGTATATATTTCTAGCATTTGATTAAATAAGAAGCTTGAGGAATTTAAAATTGAGAAAAGAAATAAAAGCAATAAAAACTCAGGAAGTAGAGATCACAGATAGAAAACGAAGAATTTAAGCGTGAATAATAATTAAGCATATTAAAGAAAACATCAAACTGACGAACGGTGAAAGAGTAGAAAGATTATAACAAAGGCTCCTATACTCCAAATTAGATTTTAAGACAAAAGAGCAGTTCTGTATCTAATGGAGTTCTTAAGAAAAGAAATATTCTATTACCAGGAATTGTTCAGGATATCTTAAAATTGTACTTTGCACTATTACATAGCATAGTTCAAGCTTGTGTGGGGAGACTCGTAGAAAAATGGTCAAAGACTTATTTTCCGTAGGTACTCTCAAAATTTCTCTCCAAAAGGACTTCTATCACAAATTTAGTTTTTTTTTTTTTACTTTTCGGTTTTTTTTTCTTAATTTTTCGTAGAAACCGATGAATATAATTTTTTTGCTTAAAAAAAAACAGTCTTCAAAGATTTTACTGCCTTCCTCTTTACAATGTAAAGTTTCAAACAAAAGATAAATCATATGTGGATATCTTTTTGGGTGTTTCATATTTCTATAAATATCCTGGCAACAATTCACCTCCATTTGCAGCAAAGCCGACTTAGCAGGAGACTGGAGCCTTCAGTTGGATCCTCAAAAAACGAGCATCGAGGGTTACGTCTATCCATTCGGGATCGATCCAGTGAGTATCTCAATCTCATCCAATCAACACCAAGCCCTATCTTTTTTTTAGAGCTGATATGAGAGAGAGAGAGTTCTTTACGAAGGACGACTACCTCGGATTAGAGAGCTAAGTAAAATACTTGTTCAGATTGGGAGATATCAAACAATTTTAAACTCGCGTCCGGGAGGTGTTGGGGGGTGTGTGTGTGTGGGGGGTTGGTTGGTTGGGGGAGTGGCTGTCATTTTTGTAAATCTGTGATGTCATAGAGCCACAGGGATCTGGGAACCTTGTACTTTCTCTCTGTTTTATTTTCATATTTTCTTTTCATATATTCCAGGTAATATGGTAACTTGTGCTGACATTGAAACCAGAGACATCATCATTATTTCAATATTTTAGATTCAGCATTTTTTAGAAGCATCCTCCATTTCAGAAAATAAATTTTGGAATAAAAAAAATAATAAAAAAAAAAATAAAAAAAATTGAAACACATTTGGCTATATGATGTCATATTTAGACTTGATCAAGCCTTTCTTTGTGAAGGAACATTAGACTTGTGATATCTGCTAAATGGAATCAGATTTTTCTTTAACTGTCTGGGAAGTTGTCCAACATAACATATGCCATTGATTATGGTGTGGGTCTGTGTCTTTGTTTAGTTTGTTTGTTTAACCCATTCGAAATCGTTTACTTGATTCATCAATTCTTTGACTAATCAAAGCTTAGAGAGTACTGATAGATAGATGTGTCCGATATCTCCGTCATCTTTTTTACTTTTTTACTCATCGCGAGAAGTCCTCATCCGATGGATGAGAGAACCACCCTGTCCTCTTGGATGGATCTTTCCTCAAAAATGGGAACGAAATGTTAGCCAAGCGTACTTTTCTTAACTTTAGGAAAAGAAGCTTGTCAGAAAAGAAACACAAAGTACGCAAATAATTATGGTAATTTTATTTGCAGTTCCTTTTATTCTGATTGCAATCCTATAACCATGATAGCGGCAGAATCATTACTCTAGTTTGATCCAACGTTCTTATAACCTCTCTCATGTATGGTTTCTTTTTCCCCTCCGAACGTCAGATTTGGCAGGTGGCCGTGAACAAGCTGAGCTTCCTGAATTCGTTCAAGATGAAAGTTTCCGTCATCTTTGGGGTTTCCCAGATGACCTTTGGTGTCTTCCTCAGCTTTTTAAACCACAGGTGGGTTGAAAGATTTCTGGTCATTATTATTGACAAGTCCAAAAACCTCTCCTTGGGATGGCTAGAGCTCAATTATATATTTGTGTACATATGCAGTGTCCTGCACATCGTGTACATGCACATCATGTACATATGCAATGTCATGTTTAAATGATTTTCCTTCATTCTGAGGTTGCTAAGTGTAAATAGCAAACAATTAAAATAGAATTTAATCCTATTCAACCTTTCTGAAATATTTGTCGTTGAAGTAAACTGCTATAAAGAATTACTGCATGAGCAGGCCTGATGAGATGATGGTGGTGATGGGTGGGGGGGGGGAAGGGTTATAACCTAGGTGCTTAGTCAAGGGGTTGGGGGAGGGTTGGGGGAGGGACCCACCACCGCTCAGGTGTTATACCCTGTGTGTATTGAATTCTTTTTAAATCTTCAAACATATAGTTTGGTTTGTTTTGAATAATTTCAATACAGTTGCCTATAGATTGTTTGTCTTATAATGATGTGACCATATAGCAATGATAGTAGATAGCCATTTTAGCTAAACATTTTACATGGACTTAAAAAGCAAAACAGAGCATCAAGATAATTGCATTTCTTGATAGCAAATTCCTATATTTACATGTCTTTAAAAGAAGCCTATTTTGCCATGGTGATAGGTTTACCTTTATTGTAAGATGACCACATTACAATGAAGGTAGATAGCCAGTTTTTGTCTGCTAAAGTACTTTTCATTGAAGATGAATACCGGAGAAAGAAATCTTCCTCGCTGCATCTAACTTAAAGGAACCGTTGTTTTTGACTTCCATCATAATGTTGTTTCGTTGCATTCGTCTGAAATGTTAGCATTATTGTTCCGTTGTCTTCATGTTATTTTCTAAAGCCGCAAAAGACGATGATCTTTCTTCGATGTGTCATGTTTCTTCCAGGCATTTTCGAAGTAACTTGAACATTTTCTGCGAGTTTGTCCCAGGGATGATTTTCCTCCTCTCCATCTTCGGCTACTTGGTGTTCATGATCGTCGTGAAGTGGTTTCTCTTCGATGCAGAAAAGGCCAGGGATGCTCCCTCTTTGATCATCACGCTGATCGACATGGTGATGATGGGTGGTGTCGAGCAGCCATTGTATGGGGATGATCACGGAAAGGTTAGTCAACAACCTAGGGTGAAAGTGGGGTAAATACATTCAAACTGATTCCTTTGTCAGTTTAGTAAGGAGGGGGAGGGGGGGTGGTGGCAGGAAGGGGGGAATAGATCTGTAGGGGCTCTGTAGATCATTCATAACAGAAGATGTACGCAAAGGTTCTTGCTCTGTTTCAGTCGGAGTGTATCTCATTTGTGACTGCTAATTGAGTGTGTATAATCTGTTAGATTTATTCCACCATTCCTCGTCTTGTTTTTCGGCAGCGTCAAACCACGATACAGACACTATTGGTCGTCACTGCTGTGTTATGTGCACCCTGGATGTTGTTTGTGAAGCCATACATTCTGAAGAAAAGAAACGACAAAAAGTTCGCACGGGTGAGTAGTTTACGGCAGGAGATAAAGTGCGCAGCGGAGTAGCACGGAAGAGTAAAGGAATTGAGGTGAAGGGAAAGGAAAGTGAGGTTAGATCGAAAGTAAGGCTCGGTGAAGACGGTAACGAATCCGAAAGTAAAAAAAACAAGTCCTTTGAAAGTGTTTCATACTCATTTTTTGTTATCGGACGATGAATATTAATCGATCTATCTCAATTTGCAGGATCGAAATATACGGAGACTGGTCCCCGGGGCTGTCAACGAACATGCGTCGTTAATTAAACTCGAAGAGTTCGGAGGAGAGGAGAGTGATTTAGACCCTATGGTGACATATCACGGGACCGAAGACCAGGTCGGACCGGGCCATTCCGGAGAACACAAAGAGGAGGTATGTGATAGATTAGATGAATGGGGTGTAAGAGAAGAGAATATATTATTAATACATTATTATAATATAGTATTGAGAAAGAGTTTATCATTAATATAATTGTATTACATTTTGATGTTTTTTAACATATGAAATGACTCTGTTAACTTTCAGGACAAATATCAACAAAATCATAGGCCTTTCAAAACTGTCATAGCATCATGCAGCGTTTTTCTAGGCTAATCTGCATATAGGAATCTGGACAGAATTTATAAATGTCATCAATTTGATATAGGTTAGGAACTGTTTTGATCGAACAAATTTTGGGGAAGTGGGGATACTTTGTAGCATTTTTATAAAACGATGCGCTTAGTTCATCGAGGGGGAAAGCAAGTAAATTCGTCCGAGAATGCAGTATATATTTTCATAACGTTGCTTTAAGGAGCAATGATGTCAGTTGTTTACCAGTAAGAAATGCTAGAGAAATTCCTCAATGTCAAGTCTTAATGCAATAAAAATTCTCACTTGTATTTTGCATCTACTGTGTTTTTTTTCCTTCTCTTTTTGGCTTATGTTCTCTCCTCTCCAGTTTGAATTTGGAGAAGTTTTCGTCCATCAAGCGATTCATACGATTGAGTTTTGTCTGGGTTGCGTCTCACACACGGCTTCTTATCTCCGACTCTGGGCCCTGAGTCTGGCTCATGCAGGTGAGTCTATTCATCTTGCCATTGTTTTTTTTTGGGGGGGGGGAGAGGAGAGGGGGGTTTGGTGCTGTAAGAATATTTTTTTTGTGAACCATCTAAAGTAACAATGCCTGAAGGATTGGAAAACCTCTCCTGCTTATAGTAATTCTTTCCATCAAAACTTGACGATGAGACTATTAGAAGCCTACCTCTTAATTTCTCTGTACACCCATGGATAAAAGAGAAGGCTTGATATTTAAAGCCTGTGTCTATCCAAAATCATCAGATGGGTCCGATTTTTCAAATGAACTTGGCTTTCTAATCCTTGTGAATCACTATGAACTATAAACTAACTATATAACAACTGGCAATGTCTTTCTCCTTATTTTAAAGAGCTCTCAGATGTGTTGTGGACTATGTTACTAGGTATCGGCCTCCAGACCGAAGGAACTGTTCTCGGGACTGTCCTGATATGGGCTACGTTCGCAGTCTGGGCCACCCTCACCCTGGGCATCCTTCTCTTCATGGAAGGTCTGTCTGCATTTCTTCATACTCTTCGCCTGCACTGGTGAGTCTTTATCGATATTTTTTCTCTTTAGTTCACACTTCACCGAACCTCCTCTCTTCCGGTTTGTTTAAATGGATATCTTGGTGGCAAACAACGTTAAAACTTGTTTCGAAGAGAAAAGTATTTCTACGGTGCTTGTCTCAATATCTTGTCCATTCCAGTTGTTTGAATGTGATCAATCTTGTTGAGCTAAATATTCAACTACTCCAGGAAGTTGGATCACAGTAGGTGGGGGGACTGTGATGTCATCTAAGGAGTATGCATCTCAAAAGCTTTTCTTAATTTATTATAACCTTCTTGTTCATTTATCCTCGAAACCTGATCCATTTAAATTGTTTCTCTTAATCACCTGTCAATGGTTTCTGTATTTAGAATTTCATCATCAAAATGCAACTTCTTGTAGAAATATTGTTTTCCCCTGTGGATAAATGATTTGAAATTTTTAAAAAAAAAGGGCAAAGATATTTTTCAGCTGAAGTGCTCTGATGACATCATTCAGTCTGCTGTTGCCAGATGCATAAACAAAATACCACACAATGCAATGCTGCAACCTGGCTGTATGATGCTGCAGCCTGGCAGCATTATGCTGCAGCCTGGCTGTATGATGCTGCAGCCTGGCTGCATGATGCTGCAGCCTGGCTACATGATGCTGCAGCCCCCTCAGTATCCTTCTTTTGACACAGTGCCTGAGTATATTGCCATCTTACTCCAATTTCATACCTGAAATGTCCTGTGGCATGAAAACAGAAATGATAGAAACTTAGATTTTTACTTGATTTCCAGATGTAATGTAAATTAATCTTCTCTTTTTTTGTTTACAGGGTGGAGTTCCAGAACAAATTCTTTCGAGGCGAAGGCTATGCATTTTGTCCATTCTCGTTCAAAGTGATTCTTGAGAACAGAACCGAATAACGTTGGCCGCTGCAAGTCAAAGACTTTCTAAATGCCTTAACTTCTATTACCAACTCATAATTAGTCTAACTTTTGAGGCCTTTCAGAAAAATTTATTTTATAAATTGTTTTGCTCATGCTTACTTTAAAGTACCTTTTTTTCTTCCAGCAAAAGCAATCCACTAGTGATAGACTGGATGGAGGAAAGAAACTAAAAACTATTCAATATTTGTTTACATAGCTAGTGGTTTATCAGGCCTGTCAAATGTTAAAGGGTGACTGTTGTCTTGCTGTAAATTCACAATAAACTAGTCAAGCTCTATTAAAAACAAACAGGACACATGTTAGACTGTATGTTGGTAGATGGAATGTGTGTTGGGAAGTTAAGAATAAGAGAGTTTATGTACAAAATACATACCTTTTGAAGTTTCTGGCATATTTGATTTTGGGGGGAGAGGGGGTGGTGCAATACTGATAGCCTTTTAAGTAATTTCTACTGTGTAGGATCCCCCTTCCCTGCTCCTCCTCCAACAAGCAACATAGAGAGACCACCCGAGGGGGCGGGGGAGGAGGAGTGGGGTAGGAGGGGTTGCAGTTCTATTCATGTTGTACTTTTTTTCTGATTTAGGTCACAGGGTCTGCTAGGTTCAATCACGTTTAACACTAGATAGCTCAGTAGATGGAGCACAGCCTAGCTGCCTTTATCTGTAGTTTGATCCTGCTATGAAATCTCATGAAACCATGTTAATAAGTTCTTGGATATTTAATAGGTATTATCAGATGGTTTATTCTTAATAAAAGGTACTTGTTCATTTGCTTTTCGGGTCCTCATAAATAAATCCTGGACCTCTGTTTGGACTTAACCAACACAGTTTGAACATTAAGGTAAAGAAGTTTCTTATTCAGATAAAAGTGATAATCGAGTATCGATCGGTATCGAAGAGATGTGTACTTCGACAGAAACGATATCGGATCGGTCCATGTTTTTTTAATTTTTTTTTTACTATGGTAACCATAATGTCGACATTAATAATATGTAAATTAAAGGGCCGTCTTATCAGCTGTAATTGTGAATATGAATACAGTGAATTTTTAAAAGGAAATGATGGTGGCCGGAAAAATGAAAATAAAACCACGGTATTAATAAACCATGGCGTTTTTGTTTTCTCTTGAATGGTTTTGTTGTTTGTACAAAGACTTATGTGTAGCAATGCAGTGACATTCAGTGTGATGTTAATAGTCTGTTGGTTGGCAGCACACAATCAAAACAAAATGGCTACCATGTAAATAAAAGAATAGTAATTACAATTATGAATGTAATACGAAAGAATTTTAGAGATGAAATTAAGGTGTTTTTTAACTGGGCACACTGAGGGGGGAGATCGATCAATACCTGGGACAATACTTGATGCGGGAGGTGTGGGGAGGGGAAGATATAGATGGGGTGGGGGTCAAAACTGAAAGGAATATACAAATTGTTATGGCTAAAGCCATGGTAAGGCCAAGCTATTATATGGATTGTACCACATGTCATTTGAAAATTGCCGTCTATGATTTTTGTGCAGTGATATTTTTAGTGCTTGTTATATTCAAGAAATGAACTGTGGTTTGTAAGTGATATTGGGAACAAAGTACTCGGGCGGGG
>KN889006.1:5719-37575 GCA_000934455.1 Apostichopus parvimensis | reverse complement strand
GTTTGTGATTGCATTTACTTTCACCTCTCTAATGAGCATGTTCAACTCAATGTAAGTATTAAGTTAGAGTAGCTTTTCCCACAAAATTTACTACTTTTGATGTTTGTCACAGGAGAAGGTACTACTGTACTGTATGTATTCCGAAGTATTGGGGTCGATGGATCGAATAAAAAATTTCCCTGTACATATTACATAGCCCTCATCATCAATTTCGCTCTCTCTTTTGGTCTACATATTCCATCTCGTTTCACAGATTTGATGGTAGAGTCGTCGCAAAGCTGCCTTTTGTCCCAATTTCTTGGATACATGGACTGTCACATCGAAACCTGATGGGCAACGATTTTACCGAGTGTTCTTTTATATTTCTCTATATACTTTGTACTATGTCAATCCGGCAGGTGAGTTGTTGTAGCTTTAGCTAATGGTTCCATTTCATTACCAAACTTGGACTAACCCAAGCAATATTTGTCTTCTATGTGGATCTGTTTTCGTGTGCATAGATCATTGCATTGTTCTGTTCATGTGCTATAAAATTCTTTGTGTAAAGAAGGCTGTCGTCTTCTGGTAATTAACCTTATCGCTCAAGAATAACCAGAATTTGTAAATATTATGCGAGTCTGTTACTGAATATTCAACCAACAGTATAAATATTTGGTCTACATTCTCACAAATTCATTTATCATATCCTGTGTCACTCTTACAATTCAAGCGTCATCTCTCCTCATTTCAGAACATCCAGAAGTTGCTAGGGTTTGCTCCATCTAGAGCCGTTGCCAAGCAGTCAGGGGGGTTTTTCTCTCAACCTCAACAAGGGAAATGATAGATTATAATGCCGATGCTAGCATTATACAGTTAAAAGGAAACTGAACTCATGGATCACAGCTCTGCAGGTTACCCTTGGGTTAAATCTAGGGTAAAAAAATCATGTTGTTCTGATTGTAGAGTTTTGCGGGTAAGCCACCATTATGGAAGTACAAGATAAACTACTTCAGAACAACACTGGAATGCGTGGCATAAACTAGATATGCAACTTGTATTATGGGAGGTAGAGGGGGGGGGGGGATGAAGAGAGCAGAGAATAACTCTAACATTCAAATGCTGGCATATACTTGTACTTCAGCAATTTGGAGGCGGGGGGGGGGGGGGGCGGGTCGTCAAAGGGATAGTATGGTCGGTTATGAAACTACCTAATTGAAGATGGCACTGGTTGTTGGAGATGTGAAGAGTGGCTTCTCCTTACTGTGTGGTGAGAGAGCTCTTTCATGAGTAGCCTCAAGAGATTCAGAAATAGTATGGTTGTTCTCCACTGTCCTTTATTGATAAATCATCTTACCAGAGACTAGTTGATGCAGTCCTTTGTGTTTGAGGGTTTCTTGAAAGGATTAAATGTAACAATTTCAATGAACATATTAATAAATACTTTAGCATTATCCTACCTATTAACCACCAGGTTCATCATTTCTGAGGTATTTAAAGGATCTCTAAAGTAGTTGCCACAAGGAATTTTGAATGAGACTAATTTCAGATGTCATTCCAAGTAGAGCTATCTAAGATTTGACCATGGAATCAATTTAGCATTATAATATTAAACAATATGATACATGTGTCTGCTGGTTAGGGTGTCCCCCAAGGTAAGCAGTCCATCACATTTGTTCTGTGTATCATCAATAAGTGTATTTGACCTATGGGTAGGGTACAGTAAACAGCAGACCTATTATACCTCAAACAGGAGATTTTAATGGTAAATTCTTCTTCCTACAGCAATAGGATATCATCATAATTTGTGTTTATACACATTTTGGTGAAGGTGGAATTTTCCAAATACTTGTATGTATTCAGTTCACCAGTAAATGACCAGTAAATAAATTTTGCTATTAACTGTTTACTACATGGAATTTTTTTTGTTTTCTTTCGCTTTCATCTTTGATTATTAAGACAAAAATTGTATGATCTATCCATTAGCTGTCTGACAGTGTTTAAAACAATGATAGTAGCTCATTGAGTTTGTATTGTTGAAGCTGTTAATTAGGGGCAATGAATCACTGCAAGTTGAAAGGTGCAGGATGTAAAAAAAAACAATGAAAACAAAGCAATATTTCTTCATGGAATAGAAGATTTATTAATAAATGGAAGACAAATTATTACAATTTTTAGAAGATCCTCTAACCTGTAATTTTGTAGATTAAATATGCTATTTACATTAAACAAAATACAACATTAGAATGAAAAAATCTTTCAAAGTACCTCATTAACTACTAGACAAACTGTGAGGCATATCAAGTATAACAACATCTGTTCTAATAGCAAGGCCCCAAATTTCAATTCAGATAATTTCTGGAAAAAACACAGTTAAACTCTTTTTTAACCCTGTATCCAATAGCTACTAATACAAAAGAACCAAAAAAACAAAGTAATTGCAGCCAATAATATTTCTCTTTCACAAGGCACCACTATGTACCAAAAAATGGGAGAAGAACGGTAACAAGAACCAGAATACAAAAATGCATCGTGGTTTCTATTATGTAACATGAGCAGAAGAAAATAAGCTCTTATTTACACAGTAATTCTCCATCAGTGAAAATGTCTTAACATTTACCGACAAATTCCAGAGAAAAGAAAGATGTGGGAAGGGGGAACTGAAAACTCCAGTAAGCAAGTAGATATCAACAGTGTATTTAATTGCACATGTAGAACAAAGAAACATTAATTAAGTAAGTGTTCCCATAGAATGGTATTTTAACTATTTTTGTCCTTTTTAAAAAGAGAAACATAATCACACTTATGTAATAGCTAGATGTTCACTAAGGTACTGAGTGAATAATCGTGATCAGAAGAACATTTTCAAATATGGCATGTAGGAATTGAAAGAACATGACACCACATAATATACCTCTTTTTACATGGCCAAAAGAAGTCTACCTATGATCTCAAATTTTTAATATTCATTGGTCATCTGTTATCACTCAGATAAATGAGCCAAATGTTATGAGAACTTCCACTTTCAATGCACAGAGCACTTTTCTTCACTGGCTCCTTCCACTGGCTCAACTCCTGCAAACATGTTCCATAAGAGCTTTAAATAGCTGGTTGCATATATGCAACATATACACAATGTAAGGTTTCCATCTTGCAAAGATTTGAAAATGAGTATATCACACACATTAACGAGCCATCTCACAAAAAATACTACTTAGGAAATAAGTGAACGCTGAAACAAGAAAACACATTTCTAACCTCATTATTAAAAGCTTTGCAAAACCTCTCCTAATTCTATTTTAAAAGTGACAGTAATGTCTTTAAACATATAAAAGTGGATATGGAGTCAAGCAAATAAGCTCTTTATCAGTGAAAAGTGTGCCTTGAACAATAGCATTTCAGTGACCTTGAAGAAAGAGAGTGAATTTCAACTGGATTGAAACACTTTGTAGAAGAGTGACATAAACAAAAAATGTCCAAGTAGAAACTGGAAAGGATCAGGGGTGTTCGAAAACCTTTTTTTTCTTCAACAGCATCCTGAAAATGACTGCGACAAGAGTTCCAAGAAGCAGAAGATCACTTTGATGATGAATTCTTGATGATGATCGGAACTAAAGGATAAAATGGGTAAAAAGTAAGAAAATTCAATTGATGGAGAGAAAGACGTTCCACATTTTCAATCTTCAGTTTGTAAAATATGTCAACATTATCAGCTTTTTTTACTGAGGAGAGAAAGTTTTAGTCATAATGGTGAGACTTAAGAAATGTCAGAAGTTTATACCATCTGTTGATCTTAACTCAAAGAACCTCACAGATTAAAAAGTCCAAGCTAAGTGATGTAAACAAAGTTTTCTTAAATGAACTTTGCAAAGTTTAAGGAGAGTTTGCAAACCAAAACAAAAAGTCCTGAGCTATCCAACGGTATATAGTTTTCTGAAATTTTACTAAATGATATTTCCTGTGATTGCACACCAGGTCTGCTATGGAAAAGCCTTTAACTACCTAGAAATTCTCATCCATGCTCTTGTATTGAAAAGAAAACAATAAGTTAACCATAGAAGATGTGAGCAATGTTTTGACTTAGGTCCCATTACCCCCCCCCTTTACTCCACCCCGGGCACCTTTCCTGCTGTTTCAATTACTGATGCATTGCAGCACATTCATCATCATGGATTGCACTTAAAGGCATTGAAGACTCGCCCAAACCGCGTGCGGCCATCTGAAAAAGTTAACTTTCCGTTGCTTGCAAGTGACGTTTTGTTCTTGTCGCTACGAAATGCAGACAGTAAAGAAACGTGATACCTTGTTATCTTTAGCTGGACCTGAGATGTCCATCGCTGTATCGTTTATACACTGTGCTGTGGGTATTGACAGCAGCTGTATGTACTGACTGTACTCTAGTGTCTAATTACCGACGGTAGCAGGCTGTGTGTGTATTTTCTGGGATCGATGGGTGTCTAACACTTCTGTTACACCACATTCGAAACTAGGTCAGATAACCGGCATTAGACACATCTTTTTGCGCGAGTCTTCACACCCTTTAATCACCCAAACCTGGTCATTTCAGAAAACTTATATTAAATGAAGACAATATGGCTGAATATAAGATACTCACTGAATATGATGAGCAGCAGAGCTACCAATAGTACAACAAAGATTAATTTCATCTGCAAAGAAAGAGAAACATTTGTCATAAAAAATGGATGACGATAAAATTAAAGTGTGGCAGATAGCTGTTTTGACACCAATGAAAGAACAGAAACAAATCTTGTTTTTCACATTCAAAACCCTTAATGTTCCAACATATAATCGATAAGACCAAATACCAAGCCTCTGACCACTCCCTGAGATACTGTGGGGAAACAATGGCACCTATTGCAACAACACTGAACTTAGTTCAGTGCTATGAAAGAACCAAAAGAAACATTACATTTCAAGATTTTTTAGAGAAATCACTCATTTGCACTCCCATACATGCCACTGATGTTCAATGGATGACAGTGCACCACAAGTGGCTGACTACTTTCTAAAACACTGGGAAATAAAGGCACCGTGAGAAATCAAGGCATTGTAGGAAAAATGGCACTGTGGGAAACGAAGGCACCATGGGAAATAAAGGCACTGTGAGAAACAAAGGCACAGTGAGAAACAAAGGCACCTTGATAAATAAAGGCACCATGGGAAATAAAGGCACTGTGGGAAATAAAGGCACTGTAGGTAAACGAAGGCACCGTGGGTAATAAAGGCACTGTGCAAAACAATGGCACTGTGGGAAATAAAGGCACTGTGGGAAATAAAGGCACCGTGGGAAATAAAGGCAACGTGGGAAATAAAGGCACTGTGAGAAACAAAGGCACCATGGGAAATAAAGGCACTGTGAGAAACAGAGGCACCATGGGAAATAAAGGCACTGTGGGAAATAAAGGCACTGTGAGAAATCAAGGCACCGTGAGAAATCAAGGCATTGTGGAAAACACGGCACTGTGGGAAATAAAGGCACCATGGCAAATAAAGGCACTGTGAGAAAGAAAGGCACAGTGAGAAACAAAGGCACCATGATAAATAAAGGCACCATGGGAAATAAAGGCACCATGGGAAATAAAGGCACTGTGGGAAATAAAGGCACTGTAGGTAAACGAAGGCACCATGGGAAATAAAGGCACTGTGCATAACAATGGCACTGTGGGAAACAAAGGCACTGTGGGAAACAAAGGCACTGTGGGAAACAAAGGAACCATGGGAAATAAAGGCACTGAGAAATAATGGCAACATGGGAAATAAAGGCACCATGGGAAATAAAGGTAGTGTGGAAAACAAAAGCACTGTGGGTAAACGAAGGCACTGCATTCCACACGACTGTAACTAAAATCAAAAGCAAAAGAAATGGAAACGACTCCTTTGTTTTCACAATTCAGTAATTACCACAGCAGAAATGGTAAGAAACATTCCAACCTTGCTACTCACTGGAAAATATAACAAAATAATAATACAAATCTATCAGCCAGTTTTCTAACTTTGCCAATGGTTATAATACAAAGGCAGTTTTAAGAACTGGCTTACCTTAAAGTCTCGCCACCAAAACTGACTCCTCAGACCTTTAGCACTCACTCTGAAGACTGATGCATTAAAGGCTAGGTCATCTGCAAAGAAAAGTAGTGTCAAAGTGTCACATAATAATATTTCATTTCATTTATTTGTTTTTCACAACATGCATTTAAACGTTTACAAATAACGAATAACATGAAGTAGTAGTGAATAATACATGAAGTGAAGGAAGCGGAACAAAAAACCCTTGCGGGCTTGACGGGGTGCTTCGCTCCCTAAAATACAGAGAAAGAGACCAATCAATGTACAACAAAGCAAAATACACAATTTCATACAATAGGACAATAAGACCATAACAAAACAATAACCCCCCCCCCCCCCCGAAAAAAAAATAAAACTATAAAAAATATACATCACTAACTCTACTAAAGTTATCAGTAAGACTGAAAGACTATCCACAGAGCAATTGAGAAATTAGCAACTGGTGGAATATAAATGTACAACGAAAACCAAACCCCCCCCCCAACCAAATTACCCATTCCTTCCCCCCTTCCTTCTCCCCAAAAAGCTTAGAAAATCATTTCTTTTAAGGATATAATGGTTTTGATGTTCCTAAAACACATAGAACTGAAGACATTTCAGCAAAGTTGAAAATGGGCACATATCCTCTAGTACAAGCTACATTTTGAAATAAATTTGGTCTGATGATATGATACTTGAAAATTATGGAAAGATTGGGTGCCTGAAATTGTTGCATCGGTAAACTTTGAAGCAAACATACGTGATGTCATATTCCCCAAACTGAGAGCAAAATGTAGAGTTTTCTTTATATTTTCAAGTCATTAGTCTGACCATGGATAGGATGTTGTGTATGCACATGTTATTAATTGCAACCCAATTCTGAAGAAGTAAATTAGATGTACATTTAAATTGAAATAATAAACAAGAATACCAGTCTGCATCTGTGACTTCACACCTGTTTGCTTCAAGTTCACTTTTGGTGCAAAAACATATCAACTCTATCAAATGTTGCTCTCTCGAAAGCGATACATAGAAATTGAATGTAAATTTCACCAGGATGCCCAGACTGTATGTTTCCTCTTTTCATCAAATCAAAAAATAAAATTTCCTTTTAAAAGCAACAAGTTATATGAAACCTCCCATCAGACCTGATTTATCCTGCAGATCCTCCAGTCTCTCTCCTCGATTTAAGACTTTACCGATGTTGTCGTGCATGATGTCAATGACCTGGTCCACTTCATTCTGCACCCTGCGGGTAAAAAAATCAAAGCAGATACGTAGATCGCCAAATCTAATTGCCATCATAGTTTACGATTTTACTATTAACAGAGAAATGATGGTTGTTCATTTATCGTCGACGTTACAACCGATTAAATCAAATGATTTTGTCTCCGAAGAGCCATTAGGAGGGAGGACATTGTTTTTGAGGACATTTTAAACTTTTACCTGTGCTAATGTTCTAGCTTCTAAATGAAAATGGAAAAGGAAATTTCCTTTGAACACTTTTTTATTAAGAGATTGTAAACTTTCAAGGGAAAGCCGAGAAAAATCCAGGTACTAATGGCAACAATGGTTTAATACAGTACAAGCTTGGGAGGGCCATTGGGTGTGGATAATGTGAGGATTTTGCCTGGTTGATTTCCCTAATGCCTCCCATCCACCTCCCCTGCCTCATAGAACTTGATGCAGCATGATCAAAATATCTAAGTAATGTCCCTGTTTGTCTCCATATTTTCCTATCTGGTTTCCTTTAGATCTCTGTGCACCCACAGTCACTGTACAGTAGATGTTAAAAACAATACGGATGAAGTACTGAAACTTAGAGACGAGGAACTGTGAATTTTTCATCACAGTTTTTTATCTGACAAACAACATATTCCTGGTACTGAAACTTGGATAGTCATTTTACTTTTGGTACAATTTGAAATGAAATGAGATACATACACTTTCTCCTCATTGTTATTTGAACTTAAAAGATAAAAACATCTCTGGTCTTCCTATCTTCATTTCGTAGTTTTGGTACTAACATCCTGATCGATTTTGAGAGAGAAAAGAACAGTTGGGGGATTAAACAATGGGATTTTACCGTTGAACTTTTGGATCAGCCGTCTGTTTTCCTCTGTTCCTCTCGGGGACAGGGCTGTTCTGCATGAAGAAGTCCCCCTCATCATCATCACCATCCTCCTCGTCGTGGTAATCCCCTAGGAGATTAGCCTGAAATAGTCAAACAAACTGTTAGTTTATCACCATTGCAAATACAAGAACCATGCAGAACCTTTGCAGGAACTGACATTTCAATTAAGGAGACTGAACGGATAAACTCGAGCACTGTGGTTTACGTGACAGTTCTCTTCAACATCTCTAGAGCTGTGACTTTTACTCAAATGCCCTTGCAGAAGGTACAGTAGTTATTATTGGTTGTATCATGTGAATCAACTATGAATGTGGAGCAAAGTTATGTTTTTCATTGACTAGATTCATTCAGCGTTTGATAGCAAACTGCTCTCCACCAAAATAATGTTGTATCTATGTTCTAATATCCAGCCCATTCTCCTTTTGCAAGTAACCAGGACCAGCACAATGCACAGTACAGTGTACTCCTTCTTTAAATCCATATGCAGCTAAATTAACATAATATATCCACAGTAACCCCTATCAGTATGAAAATGCATGCAACAGGTTAACTGATACCAAACCCATCAGCTTATATAATACCCATCTTCTCCAGTTTCAAATAATCTGCAAGCTGTTGCCTATTGACCCACCTTGTCAATGGTAGGACACTGAGTGGGAGGGGGGGGGGGGCTGCAAGGGATGTCATCGATTGGTTTTGGGTCAGGCATTGCTGGTGTGCTACAAAGATCTCTACTGGATGATATATTGATTCAGTTTTGCCGCACAGGATTTAGCCTTGGCTGCAGCTTTTCTTTTCGACATGTTGCCTCGATAGATCAACTATTTATTGTTTTGCAGGGAATAATTTATCCAGTATTGCATCGCAAAATGCTATACAGATTGTTCAAGTTGCTGTTCAAGTTGCTGTATAGATATATATTGCATTTTGCTACTCAATTTTTCTATTCAATGAGAGAAGAAAGCTTTTGAAAGTGCTAATCAAAATTTAAACACTAAATCATTCCTTGTTTTGGACTTGCAAGTTCAACGCTGATTCAATGCAAGAATGTTTAATAGGTAAATGGCTAATTTTTTGTGCTGTTATTATTGGTTTACATACATGGGTACTGAAAAACATCATAGGTATCAGCTTTATCCTTCTGTACAACGGCTAGCATAATCAACCCTTTATAAGTTACATATAAGCATTTATGGTACACATTCCTTTACTATGTAAAGGTAAGCATGAAAGGAGCAATGAGAAACTTTTGTTTCTTTATTCAGAACTCGAGTGTGTTCTACCAATCAATGGGCTGATTATTGGTTAAGGGCATTGCAGGAATTCAGTCTTATTGGATGACAACAACTATCTTTGGGATTGTAAAATGGAACAACCAGTCTCAGAAACTTAGGCAATGATTTCTTTCAATGTATTTCCACCAAAGAAATGAATGAAAGACCAAGAAGGAAAAATTAAGTGGGAAAAGAGAAGAGTTGAATATATTGGAAATGGAAGGAAAACAGCAAAAAACCCTTGAACCCGAGGGAAGATATAGAATATGGAAAATGGAAATCTATATTATGATTCCCCATGCTCTTTGGTTGAACATACATACATGATTCAATTTAAGTGTTATATTGGGCTGTATGAATTAAAGGGCTCTTTAGAGTTTTACCTCTGTTGACCTGAAGTAATGTTTAATCCTGACTTACAGTTCACATATGTACAGTACAGCATTTTGTTGGATCTACAAATGGAATACAAAGGGTGTTTTGTTTGCCACTCAATAATAAGGCTAGTTGTTGACGGAATTAAACCTTAGAACATTGACTTCCACTACCGACAGCTAAATGGCTCATCCATGGAATGTGAAACACTCTACCGCAGAACTCCTTAAAACAAATGTTGAAACCAATTTCTCTGAAACAAACGTAACGGTAGTAGGAATTTACATTTGAAAATGTCCTACACTGGTTGTCAAGGCAATACATTAAGAAGATATATACAGTATGTTTATTGTTAGCTGAACCGATAACATTAAGTTGAAGCTTACAGTATCTGCAATCAAATTATGAAATTTAAATTATTTAAACTATTGATAGAAAGCATGACAGCTTGAAAGAAAACAAAAGTTTATGGCTTTTACAGGACCTGCTTTGTATTAACAAACTGGGAGCCATACTGTATATGATGTTCAAGCAAGAGTTGGATATATATTATACATGTTGGACAATCAAGTGTGCACAGTAACTTTAAAATTTGGAGTTACTCTGACCCCAAGTAAAATTTAACCACCACTAAAATCAATCCACTTCACTTCTTGAAATCAACATGGAGTATCCCACATGGAAGTAGTGTATGAAACTACACAGTACTGTTCAACAGACAACCACACACAGGGTGGAACCCAACGTGAATGCATAAAGTATCCTGTATAATATATATCTTTCTAGCCAAAACAAAAGGCATTTTTAATGACAGATAGTAGAGTTCAAAGTGAATGCTTCAACATTTTATGAGAGAAATATATAGTACTATTACATTTGCTCTATCTCTCTGCTACTAGCGAATCACTACATATATGTTTTAGAGTATTGGTGGGGAACCAGTTTTGGATGAATTCATGTTATTTATGGAAGGAAATGTTCCAAATTGTAATGCGTATGTGTGAAAGTTTTTTCAAACTAAATGCTCCTTGGGAGAAAGAGGTCGCAGAAAATAATGCCATGCGAAATGAGTACTGAAGGTATCTTACTTTTGTGTCAACGAGAGGCATATTTTCAGTCCTCTGTATCCAAGAGTTAGTAAATTGTTTGGTTGGTAAGATGACACAAAGAGGTAAGTAATAAAATATACATTTTTCTATAAACTATTAAACATTAAAATAGTAGCTTCAAACATCTTGTCCTGCATTTCTGTTTGAAAAGTTCTCTTAGACAAACAGAGATTCCCTTCAAAAAGCAATAAGGATAGCAGGGTAAAGGAAAAATAATGCTCATCAATGGACATTCTGGTTGTGGGGGTTAATGGTGTCAGAAAGTGAACATTGTTAATTTTTTTTGCATCATAAGCCAGTGATGACAAGCTTCCTGATAACGTGCATTATCCTAGATAATGGTATTCAGCATTTACAAGTGAAAGTTTATTAATGCAGAAATGTGTAACATTATCATGGCAACTGAGCTGAAATTTCTTCCTTTTTTCTTGGATATAAAAAAGTCATTTCCTCTCCTTTATAGATGACAAAATAACTTGCAAAAATTTGCATATTAGTAATTGATGAAGTTTTGACTAAATTTTGAGTATACACAGACAGCTAATTAAATATTTCAATTAAATAAATGGGATTGGAAGATGTACCATTCTGTAAAATAAGATTTAAATGCAGACAATTTATTGACATGTTCATTATCATATATGTCAGTGATATCACTCCGTGTGAAACATTTCATGGAATACTGAAGGCTAAATAAAGACACAGGAATCTGAGCCACCAAGTGGAGAGTTGGAAACCAGGTATTGAGACAGGGTAAAAGTAATGCCTCATCTTTTCTGTACCGGGGGTCACATTTCCAGAACTTATCCTCATACACCCTAAACACACTTTATTTCATCAAACAGAAATGCAGAATGAAATGTTTGAAGCATGGTGCTTTGATAGTTAACAAAACTGCACACACTACTTTAACTAAAGCAATAAATACTGAGCAGATGATCCCATACAAACAAGATTTCAGCTCTGAAAACTCAAATAATGGAAAATAAGTCAGTAATCTAAGCAATTTTTTTCATTAAAGCTTCACATAGTCATATAGAGTAGTGTCTGCAATTTTGCAACTGTAAGAAGGAAAAGCAAGGTTCTTTCACTCTAAAAGACCTCCAAAGGAGAAAACCTAAAAAGATGCAAATCAACCTTTCCTGGAGGCTAACTCACAGAAGATTACGCATTTTAGAAAATCCACTTTAGAGATTAAACCAAGTGTGGATGTTCAATACCTATATGGGTACAGCATTTTTTAGCGGGACTTGACAGTTAAAAAAAATTGTCCTGGTTGGCAACACATTTTGTGATGTTACGGTAGTTATTTTGACACCTGTATTACCACCATAAAATTTGCGGGAAGCAGAGGAAAGTTCTCACCCGGTCAGAGAGTTAACCACTTCTGTTTTGAACCATAATTTGATATGAGTGAGAATAGTATATCAGGGAGTTAGCATGGACACAGGTCTATCCAGATTATTATCCATGAAAATTCAGTGTTCTTGCTTTTCCTTCTTAACCCTTAGAAAAGGTTGTTCCTTCGACTCCTTGTTTTCTGTCGATTGTTGCCTACCCGTTCAACTTGATGCGATCCTCTGACATCTTCACTCTTCAAATACCTCTTGAATTTTGGCGGCATTGTAAACAAAATTGACAAACTGTCATTTCTTTTGGGTTGTTATTGATAGAACACTGACGTCATTAATCTGACCACATGAGATATCACATGATTGTAATAACTCTTCCAGTCCTTGCAACAGTTTCCCAGTTACAAAGATAGGAAGCCTGCAACCTAAAACAAAAATTATTCATGAATGAGATTCATTTATTCAAACAAATAACTGCATATGTTGGGGTTAATGTCTCTTTATAAAAGTAATGCTCTTGATAGGTTTTACAAATTTATAACACAAGATACTCAGCATATTTTATACAATAAAACTGCACAGGAACACAAGCAAACATTTTTTGCATGCTTCAGTGATTTCTTCTTCATACTGTATGTAAACTTACATGGAGTACAGTATATAAAAGGCTATTTTGATAAGGAGAAATCCTAACTAGAATTAAATATTACCAGACCACTGAAGTTAAAAAAAAACAAAACATTTCAAGTTAATTATAGCAACCAATTAATTTTTAAAAATTTCATGAAATTTGGTGCCCATTTTGCAATATGGTTAGCTGGACAGTAATTTCGCAATACAAATAGCTCAATTGTTCTCATAATTTAATTTGTGGTTTAGCTTTACCCCTAAACAACATACTTCTAATGGTCATAATTACAACAAATTATGCCAAAATAAGATAGATGTGTACTTGAAGTTAGAACAGCTGCCGAGTAAGAGAAATTGCCCTAATTGCACAAATGTAGCAAACACACAAAATTACAATACTAGCCAACCTTATTAGTGCCTCAATAGGAAAATGACATAAGTTCAGTTGAAAAAGCTTGGTCCAACTAGCCTTATGAAGTTACATTACATAGTTAGGCCTAGACGAAGACTACATTACTAGTTTACTACTGCCATACAGGCATTATAAAAGTGTTAAAACGAATCACGATTGAATGAAAATCATGATGGAAGTTGATACTTGATAGGGACCTAAGCTAGCTGAATTTCCAGAAAACCATAGAAATGTTCTGAATCGCACTCAGTTGTGGTAACACTTTTTATATTCAATTCGTGAAATTGAAAGAGCTACTGCAGGTATTAAAACCTACTGTCAGTACTGAAGTGATACTGTCAGTGTCATTACGCTGGGCCAAGCGTAAGCTTTAGCTATTTACTAAGAACAGTTCCTATCCTAGGCCTTGGGGCTAGGCTACTGTAGTGTAACTTGTTAGTTAGGTTTATAAAAGCCCTAACTTAGGCCTAATTTACTGTGCACTTTGTTCTGAATGTGTAACAATTACGACAAGTTAACAATGGCTATAGCAAGTTGTATTCTAGAGCCTTTTACGCCCTTACCCCGTCGTATCCCTACAATAGTCTGGTGCAAATTGGAAGAGAAAGTAGCGAAACAGGGTTTTGATGATGGATGTAATGTTTTGCCCTTGAAATTGTTTAACGTCAGATTGCCAGGTGCTTATTTTGGATCTGATTGGAATTCATTTCATATCAGTTGTCACATTTGCGCAGTTTTAGCTTTATGTTCAGTTTAGGGACTATATATTCAATGATCTATTTGAATATATATTTTGATGTAATTTATTTAGCTTTTTGATCTATGGAATTTAAAGCATCATAACAATAGTCATATGTACCTATATAGAGTTATCATGTTTTGTTTCGCCCTTAGATTGCGCAATACACCACGTACTGTACTGTACGTTCTGACAATCATATAGTGCAACGTAAATTGTTCACTGTCGGCTTTGAACTTGAAAGAAATTTAACCCGTGTAACCTGTATTACTATAGACTAGTATTGCAATTACAGCAAAGTTAAAGAATTGGGAATACTTTGCCTTCTGAGTCTGAACTGCAGTACAACATGTGAGTAGAAGAAACAAGCCCACTATTAATTTTTTAAGTCCCATACTGTTGACCTTAAAAGACAGATCAATAGTGGTTACGGTGAAATCTTTTTTTTTGCTTGTGTGAAATTGCAGTCCTTCGCTTCTCTAATTACCTGTCTTATGTCTGTTCATGCACTTTCCTCCTCTACCTAACCTTCATCCTGAATATGTAATTAGGTATATACTGTAGGTATAACCAGATAAGTACTAGAAATTAGGTAAGTTAAAGTACTGTAGATAAAAGTGCATTTAGTAGACAGGAGACAGTTAATTATCATCACTCATTAATTCCCAAACCAGTTCAGTAAGTTTTTTGGAATTACATTTTTAAATTAAGAGCTCTAGCTGTTCTGCATTGAACTTTCAAATGATGATTCCTCTAGCTACATTGTGTCTGCAAAAACCATATTTTGTCACCAGTCACACCACCTAGTAGCATGGACACTTCGAATTTCGGACACCTAAGCCTTAAATCACCCCAAAACTATATCTTCTGGTATAAATCACCTGAAAATATACTTGATATGGTGGGAGAAGTGTGTTATGTTAAGATACACGGCCAAACTTTCTTTCCTGCAAACTGTTTTCACGTTGTAAAAAAGAAGATTCTTCGTGATTGTGGAACTGGTATTTCTTTGCTAGAGTATTGCGAAATTCGGACACTCGTTCCCACAGTGTGGCGCTGGTGATAAAATTGGTGGCGCAGTTGCTCTTTCAGTAATTATAACAGACTTCATATATCTCCGTCATTTTATTGACAAATATGTAAGTACTTACTTGCACACGGGTCATTTTGGAGAGAAAATAACTGTAGCTTTGTAGTTTTTTTTTGAATTTGGCTTTTGCTGTAGGTTGTCATGGTGAAATCGTGTATTTCTTAGGGGTGTCCGAAATTCGCAGTGTTCCGAAATTCGCAATACTGACTATACATACACAAGACAACAAATCACATTATCCACACCACTTCCAACACCAATTTTCTTATTTATTCTCAGAAGTACGTGAAATGAAATATGTTGGTGAAACAAAGGCAATGATAAACTCCAATGACACTTTTCTATGATCACAGATCCATAGTTTTATCCTATGTTATATCTATTGCCCAAAAAACAACCATAGTTATGATTGCATGATATACTGATCCTTGCAGTATCTTTGACAGATGCAAAGTAGCAGGGAAACAGAGAAAAGAAGTTAAATTTAGACATGATGTGACAGCTATTGTAATGTAATTGGAATGTTCATAAAAGGGAAAGAAATGAACTACTGTAGACATCAGCTCTCGGGAAAATAGTTTCATTTATTAAACCAGAATAGAACTTTAGAACACCTAGTGATACAAAGTACAAGACCTACTGTGTATTTCACACATTCCTTTTATAGCACTACTGTTTGTGATTCGTTTATGAGCAAAGGGAGAAAATACTTTTAAACTGATCAACTCATGATATAAAATATACACTTTCAACATGCATGCCTATTTAGCACTAGGCTTTTAAGACCCAGTTTACACGTTAAAGGCAAGCAATGTTTTCATGTGGTTGGATGTATAGGCCCCCCCCCCCCCCTGCCAAAATCAACACAGGTTTTAAGTTACCAGTGTTATTCTAACTGATGTAGTTAGGACTCAGTGCATCATACTGTTTCACTATCAATGTCTAACATGTTATACAACAGGGAAGTACTGGAGGCTTGAAGCCGAGAGGTTAGTTTAATAGTGCAGTCCTTATCCTGCACACATCTTGTTGTTGTCAGAAACTTGTGAATTACTGCTGGTAGCTGGAAAAATAAAAAAAATGATGGGAAACAATGTCTCACTTTTCTCAGCTAAGTAAAGTTTATGTAAATGCCAAAATGGAAATAGGGGAACAGCTATATCAGTGTTTTGTTACAGATATTTCTAAACGAATTGTGCCTCCATATATAACATGAACTACACATTAAATATTAGATGTGTCAGTCAGGCAGTGAATGCTAAAGTAATTATACATTACTGGATGTGCCAGTCAAGCAGTGAATGCTAAAGTTTATTAAAGAACTCTTCCTACACGTCAGTATAGTCAGAACTCTGCCCATCAACCAATATGCAACTATGCATCATCTGTCCAACTATCAGATCCAGAGGCAGTCAGTCAAATAACAAACATCTGTTTACTGATATATATTTGAATGACGAACCGTAGGGTGGCTTCTGGCATATGGCATCAAAAATGAAGGACACATCGACAACTCCATGAGATACAGTACAAGAGGACATGGGCTGCTGCTAGTCATGAACCATGTTTTTAAGCGTCTGTGGGAAATCCTGTAGGTTACAAATTCCACAATGCTGATTAGTCCTACTTGCACGTAATAAATGAGCACAAACAGGGTTTTACCGTTTTCTCTCATTTGTGCTTCTTGCTTTGTCTTCTTTATTGTTCTTTCTTTCCAATTATTTTTTGGCTTTGTAAAGGGAGACTGTAAATCAAAGCCCTGTTTCGTTGGTCCTCCTCCACCTCATTGTATTTCATTTATATTTTGTGGAAGTAAGCTAAAACCCAACATTGACGGGCTATTGCATATATTGGTAAATGCCGATGTGTGTCACTAGTGTACATGCCTACATCCATATAATAGTAAGCCAGTAAAAGACATGCGTTTTTAAATAGCAATGTTTCCAATAGGGTTTGGTAACAATCAAACGCTGATTTATATAATAGTTTTTACTTCAAAAACAAAACTATTCCAAATGCCGGACATGTACCATATGATGTACAATACGGTATGTGTCCTGTGAGAAGTCATGTCAGATGGAGGACAGTGCACTGGATTGCTGGGCTGTCTGACATTATATGCCTGAAGTCAGGCCACCCTATATGAAATACCCCTGTATCACTGAGTAGAGCATTATAAAATATCTACTCCATGCAACATATTGTATAATTTGCACTGTTGCCATGTGTAAAGAAAATGTTTGTGAAGATTTGAGAGCTAGTTAGGTTCTTTCACACATTTTTCTTGAAAGTGTTTTATGGTTTACAGTAACACACTTACTTGTAAAGTCTCTCAATTTGAAATGTGACAAATTTGTATTTATTATGTAGGTGTAAAACTCAAGTGGCTTTACCATTTGCAGACTATATCATTCTTTCAGAGTACAGACAGTTTCACATGCCTTTTGCATCTAATAATCTACCCACTCATGTATTTCAAGTTATTTATAGATGCTTTCAAATTTAATGGGTAGTACACTGATGTCTAGATCTACGTACATAGGGCCTACTGTAGAGTTCTATGTGGAAATTTCCTCAAATTTCCCTCAGTTCAAGGCAGCATAACTTGCATGGTACTTAACAGCATGTACTTTTGGCTGGCATTTCAAGTCATGTTCGTTAGTTCGTCTGTCCTACAGTGTTTTATCGGATGTTTTTATTAAAATTAACTGATGTAAAATTTTCATCACAGGTCTGCCTTGTGAGTAAATTGGACCTGCATGAAAGTCAAAGTGGCAATTGATCTACTTTTCTTTAAAATGAAATAGCTGTGCGCAGACATAAATCTGTTCTGGGAAAGGGAATGATGTATTATATGTGGTCATTATACAGCTTAATTAGTATGGAGACAAAAAGCCAACTTGGATGATTTATCAAAAGACACAAATTAATTTTCAGACACATTTTCCTCCTAGAAATTAAACAAAACAATGTTGGATATGTAGTGTATAAACTAAAACTATAATACAAATTAAATAATTAGTAAGAAATGGTATGTATACCCATAAATGTCATTCCCCAGATAATGTTAGAAATACATAACTAATTAAAAAAATAAATTTAGTATTATACATAATGTGAGCAGATTATACAGAAAGTTATACAGTTAGTGTAAAAAAAAATGTTGTCCAAAACATAATGAAATACTGCCACCACTTTTGTAAATAAAACTGTAAGATTGAACTCTTACTGGCAGCTAAAATTGATACTAGAAATTGTTTGAAAGGAGAGTCCAGTTGAAAGAAGAACATGTACTAAACATCATGGTGATGATGGAATTGAATTTCTTTTATATTGCACTTTTGAGATGCTGATCATTGAAATTGTCACAGATGGTACCATAAGTGCATGAACAGCAAACAATCGTTAGTTTATACAGAAGTTGCACGCTGACAGCAAAATATTTTGTATTCTTTATTTTGTTTTCAGTACTTTATTGGTTTGACCTTAGATTGGATAGGGTCCCAACTTTGAATTAAGACGATGTGAAGTTTACCAGGAAAATGTCAGAATAGAATTTCCTGGAGTTAAAACAATAACCCAAATGACTGTAGTGCATTCATTCGTTTAATGCATCTCAATTTGAAAAATTTGAAAATATGATTTAAATTTTAAAGAAAAACATGAAGCAAATTTTACTGTGCATCTGTGACATCACATCTCACCTGTTTGATTCAAGGTAACTTTTTGGTACAAAATATCTCAACTTCAATTGTTGTTTTCTCAAATACTATATGTCCAAAGGGATTGAATGCATGCTAGTTTCACAAGGATGGGGTAGAATTTTGTCCTCTTTCATCAGCCATTAACAATATTTCACCTGTACTATCCTTTACAGTTCTAACTTTGGGAGGAATATGTCCACTGGCCTATAACCCAGTTGTCTTGTCAAAGACTTCAGGTGCGTATGTATAGCGTACTGCTATGTATACACAAGGTTCTAGCCTCGGTGACCTGTCCAGCTGTTCATTGGACTGGACATACAAGACAAAACACAAATGAAGGAATCGATAAAAAAAAGAAATAGAGCAGAAGAACACAAATGCTTTTATAGATCTGTCCATCGCCACAGACTATAGGTACAGTTTTTAACATAGCTTGTGTTTACTGCAGCAACACAGATGTAATGGTTATACAACAAACCAGGCGCGTAGCCAGGAATTTGCCAAGGGGGGGGCGAAAATGTAGAAAAATTTTCAGAGCCGTAGATATGGCATTGCATACTATGTAAGCGTAGCGCCACCATAGTTGGCGCGAAGCGTACAAGAAAATTTTGGCTGAAAATGCCTCCCAGATCGCTGGAAATGGCACTTCCCGGGCCTTGTAAGTTGCATCTTAGCATTTTCTATTTTGAAATTACTAGCGATATCATAAAAACATTAAAAAAAAATAAAAAAAAAAAAAAAAAAAAAAAATTAAAAAAAAAATATGCTCAAGGGGGGGGGCGGCTGCCCCCTTCGCCCCCCCCTTGGCTACGCGCCTGCAACAAACAGCCCTTCAGCAGCTGAAATGTGAAAGGAATTAGTATAGAAATCAGGATTACTTGATAGAATTTACGATGAAAAAATAACGGCAGGATTCTTCTGCTTGCAGAAAGCTGAAAAGAGAGGCCATCTACTATATGATGTAACCTTGTTGCTGTGAGAGGAAACATTGTATTCCCATATCTTTAAACAGTTTCCCAAGTAGATCCTTCATCCTTCCCCCTTATCCCCCTCCCCTTAGATGCCTCCCTTGGGAAAGAATTTGTCACCCAGGACCGGAAAATAGATTCCTTGCTTTTGACTTCAATCTCCTTAACTTCTCTTTATCAATTATATACCAAATCGGCCAGACCTAAAGTAATGTAAATTCAGACTTATTGTCTCCATGGGGAGCCAGTGGTTGAGGGGTGGGGGGATGGGTGAGGGGGAGTCAGTAGGGATGGTATAGATGTCCCAGTACAAATGTCACTTTTAGAACTTAGAGGTCATATCGTAAAAAGTAATTCACCGATACCACAAAATTCAGGTAGTTTCCAGTAATGTGTAAAAGTAAGAGAGCATGACGTTTCAATCATAGCAGGATCTACTTCAGAGGCTGAACAACAAGTTACAGTAACAGAAGGGACAAAAACACAAACAGAATACAGACAGGTTAAGGAGCAGGGTGAACGGAAGAGATAGTATGTAAGAGGATCCTGCTAGGATCAAAATGTCAATCCCTCTTACTTTTACACATTGTCTTACACAGGCTCTTTGTGGATAAGCAGTTTGCTAACAGTTTTTGTTTTATTGTGAGTTTCCAGTAATGATGGTTTATATTGAAACTGTGCAGTATCATCAGTGATGTCATGCATGATATAGGATCTTGTGAAAAGTCTACCAAAGTTGCAGATATGTCCATGAACTGCAATGGGCATCAATATTAAAACAAGAAATGATTGAATGTCAGTGAAGATTGGTTTATGGAGTGTGTGCGTGTGGGTCCACGGGTGTATTGGAAATTCTGGTTTCTCCAAACCTCTTTGAAAAAGAAAAAAAGTTGAAATTATTCAGTCATAGACCAATCGGACACTGCACTTCTTGAAAGAGTAAATTTTAGAAAAATCCCAAACATTTACTAGATTGTAACTTTTAATTTACTATTTTTACTTAATTGAACTATTAAGCAGACCAGTATTTTTTTAACCTTACTGTATGTAGCAAGGCCAGAGGATATATATTTGTGTGGTAAACAGCAATCAAACCCTTTGGTGTCTGAGTCAAAGAGTCAATATTTTCAATTGTTAAATTAAGTTTTCATATTGTGTCAGATTTTCTGCACTAGAAATTACAGTTTGTGTCTTCACTTCCATAGATGAAGCAATTGGTATTAATTACTGAACAGAACACTGTACATAGACCAAATTGTTATTCGAACACCTTTTTTTTTATTATTCTTTTTTTTCTATTATGTTTTGAGGTCATTTGTCTATCCAGTGAAAAGCTGGCTAGATGACTTTAAACGTATGATTCGGTTGACAGACTTTAATAAATGCAATTAAACAGTTTAATAGATCTAGGCAATGCCTTAAATTCAGACAATTGATGCAAAGTACTAAAATCATAAAAAGCACAAAGGTATTCGACAGGCAACCAATGAAGGTGGTATCAACTGGCTTTTAAGTGTTCTCTTAGAGATGAGCTACTTATTAGCCTAGCCGCAGAATTTTGAATCAAATTTTGAAGACTGTGAACAAGCGATATGTTTACTGTACACCAATAAAAAGAGAATTTGCATAATCAATTCTCAAGATATCACAATAGCCTGAAAAAGCGTTCTAGTGGCATCCACGTCAGGCAAATGACTATTTGAGCAATCGAAAAAAGATGATACTTGTGCACTTTGACTTTTAGACATCACAAACTTTTTTCCATTGACATACCCGAATCGAATATTGCACCTAGATCTTTCACCTTGGAAGAATGACATATATTTGACATTTTATGATATGAATGGCATTTTCCTGATATTGCACTTTGCTGCCAATTAAAAGGAACTCGTTTTATTATCGTCATTTAATTTTAAGAAATTCATTATCATCCACCGTTTAACATAGATCTCTGATGCAGGCCTCTAGAGTTCAAATCTGGTCTTGAACGTTAGAGCCATTAAATGCTGCAACATACCTGATATCTAAGATCATGTACATAGTATCATACTGTATATATACTGTAACTAGAAAAGTTGTATACAAAATAAGGAGAAATTGTTATACGATTGCAAAGATGTATAGCAGTATTTGTATAGGTACCATCAAAAAAAATTTAAGAAGGGGACAATATCCAGAACCTTCAAAACTGCTACCAGGGTAAATTTTTATTGGTCATCCTATTGTCTGAGATGGCCAAAGTTCTGTTTGGACAACCAAAGTCAGCTTTGGAGGTTGTAAAATGGATGACCAGAGCTAGTTGTTTACATCAAAGTCAGATTGCATGGTAAGTAAAATACCTCCACACTCGTGTTAAACGATAAATTGGTGTCACCCGCCCCAAAGTTGGGTAGCCTTCTATTCACCAAACCTACATATCTCTCCTACAGTGTATATATTGGTCTTTGTTATTCTGCTGCATTCTTTGGGACAACCAAATTTGCTGTTTGGACAACCAGAAAAATTTCCTTTAAAATTAGCCGGGCCTGCTTGGAACACTTGCAATTTTTTCCCTCTGATGTATGGAAGTGTCAGTGTTAGTACATCCATGTCTGATATATATATACAAGCAGTGGCGGAGCGTCCATACAGTCGGGGGGGGGGGGGCGGATGCCCCCTGACGGACTCAAATGGACAGCTGGCGCCCTTTTCAGCTTTTCACCACTTTTTACTTATTCGCGATTACGGACTTTTTTATTGCGCTCTCATCTACTGTACCTATTGACATTTGTCACATTATCTGCAAATTAGCAAAGCCCTGAAAGGGTCATTTCCGGCGATCTAGTGAGTATCTTAACTCAAAAAATTTCTCTATGCTCCACACCAACCTCTGGTGGCACTCCGCTTAGATAGTGTGGAAAGCGCCCCTACAGACCATTCTCGCTCCCCCCCTGACCAATACCCCTAGCTTCGCCACTGACTACAAGTGTTAGTCAGAAAACTTATTAATCTCCCACCAAGAACAGTGTCCTTCCCCTGGCTTAAATTAGGCTGCTTTCCAATTTATGCTTATATATTTGGTGACCTGATGCAGGTCAGGAAATGAAGGCTTTTCCCTCTCTGACCCCACAGTACTTCAGTGATCTGGCACTAGTTACATGCAGTGCAATTACCATATACACACACACGCAGTCACACACATGCACACAGGGTCACACACACACATTGCGCTACATAATTTCCATTTGGCCTTCAGGTGGTAGAGTAGAGGCTTGGTAGTATTCATTGCTATGTGTTTTCAAATAGTGTTTCTTAAACCTGAAAGAATGCTTCACATAACCTATTATTGATTTCAGCTCCTGCTAGCTGTTACTAACCCATCTATATCTTTTGTGGACTCACCTTAAATTCTCTTTCTGTATGGAGAATGGAC
This sequence comes from Apostichopus parvimensis, assembly GCA_000934455.1. Lineage (NCBI taxonomy): Eukaryota > Metazoa > Echinodermata > Holothuroidea > Aspidochirotida > Stichopodidae > Apostichopus > Apostichopus parvimensis. Next base: position 14,334 of record KN889006.1, on the reverse strand, counting down.
TGTTCCATTATTATAGGTAGATTCAGAGGTAATTCCTATTGTACACAGTGTTACGAGTCATTCTTGTATCTAGAGCTCTAGCAGTCACTGCAATCGTTCTGAGATATATACACAGTTGTAGGAAAGTGGTTAGAATGAGCAGGTGGGATTAAAAGAAGGAAATTTAGGGAGATATAATATGGCTATTAACTGGTCAATGAATAGTGTTACATAAGCATACAGTGGCTTATCTTGAAAGAGTTCAGTTGTTTGCTTGAGTCCAGACATTTTTGACAGATCTAGAAGTTAAGTTTCTCTGTGGTGTCTCTATTTGATGTCTGTGTCGTCTTACTTGTGGGTTGCACATTCTTCTTCTTCAATGATAATGTTGAAGAGAGGAGCCTCTAGATTTCTACGTATCGAGTGGTCTCGGCACCGAGCCTTTCGTCAGCAAACGAAATCCATGTGAGTATGAAAATTTATGACTCTATGAACTTTCATGGAGTGTTGGTTTTTGTCTTAACACCTCTTTGGAATCTCTGTCAATATTTTGAGTTTATTTATATAATTAATCATTAAAGGATCATTTTGATTTGTATACAAACTGTGATCATCAGCTCAAAGAAAGTGATTAATTAACTTCATGAGGTGATCAGAGTCAAGATCCAGATACACTGTGAGTGGTTTGGCAGTTTGTTTAAATATTCGCTTTAATACATAAACTTAAGCATGATGGACGTCATGTTTTCTTCAGATTTATGGGCATATAAATTATGGAATTAAGACATGCTTTGGTATGTCTAGCAGTTATCTAGCTGATATCAAATGGTGGTAGATTTTACCCTGTGTAGTGATATTATAATTACCGGTTTAAGCAATGCATGCATGCATATCAAGGGGGGCCGGGGTGGGGGGGGGGGAGTATAGGTGGTCACAGACTTGAATGTAAAGTAAATAATTTGTTCACAGCTTTTAAAACCTTTCTCTGCCTATTCTTTTGTTTGTGTGTGCTTCACTAGAGCCTCTCAAATATATATATTTTCTTTATTATTATTATGATTATTATTGGTTATTTTTGTCGACATTTTAGTTACCTAAGGGGAGAGCCAATTTAAAGGGAAGGATGATGATGATGTCACTCTCGGATTTGATAGAACTTCATCTTTGATGGGTCACAAGGTTAAATACATAAACCACTTCTCCCCTTCCTCTCCCCACTTTCCCACCAGTTGGCTATATCAGCCAAGGGCGGCGGAACCGGGGGGGCACAGGGGGCACGTGCCCCCCCACTTTTCCTCAGGTTAAAAATGTGCCCTTTTTCTACATAAAAATTTCTAAATAAAAAAAGAGTTTACAAAGCGAAACCCACGTCGAATGAAATATTTCGGGAAGTTTTAAATGTTTACTACCATAGGCGTAGGAGCCCAATTTGATTTGGGGGCTGTAACGACTTGCCTGAAAAATATTACCAAAATTTTTTGCGCGCTCCACGCTGGTTCAACATGTTAATGTGCATATCATATAGGCATGCGTCGGTTATTACATCGCATGCCAATAACATACACTCATTTGCCGTGTTAATCGGTTTCATATTGGTTATAATTATTGGGAAAGTCGTTACAATAATACTGATCATAATAATATCAGTTTAACCATTGAAAAACACATAGCAAATTATTTTTCTTTCAGTAGGTGCCCGAAAAATTCTCAGCATATTGCCCGAATTTTCACAAAAAATTTTGGTTGGGGCTGCAGCCCCCCCCCCCCCGCCTCCTAAACCTATGTACAGAACAACTTATCTTCTAATAAATAGGACCAATCAACCAAAGTTTAATTACCAATTAATATGAAAGAATCATTTGATACTACTACTGAACGTGCGCGGAGCGTGCGAAACATTTTTCGGGCAAGTCGTTACAACCCCCCAAATCAAGTTGGGCTCCTACGGTTCTGTATAGTGATAGTGGAAAGGCTGTTCATCTGTGTGATACTGACATCCAACATTGGCTGGTTGACGAATGACAGAATAATTTGCATCAACTGATAGGTTGTTAATCAGGTAAATTTACTATATCCCAGAGTTTGCACTCATTGACAACCCTAGGATAAAAAAAAAATGCAGGGTATTGTAGCTTTACTGGATGTTGGTTTGAGAATTTGTGACAATAGCAAAGATGAAGAGCCTGCCTCACTTGAATCTAATTGGCAACTTTAAATGTTCCACGAAAGTTTTGGCATGAAATGTTTAAATTTTTGACATGCCTTAAGTTACTGTACAACGCAGCTCTTAATTCACAGTACCAGCTTAAAACTAAAAAAAACAAAAACAAAATGTAACTTTTTTTTCTCAATAATTACAAAATGTTAAGGATTTGAATTAACACAAAAATCAATCACTATTAAGTGTAGCAGAGAGGAACAATAGCACAATACTATTTTTTTTTTAAATTTATTATGATTGGTTATAAATATGGCAAGAAAAATGTGGACCTGGGGAACAAAACCAATACCAGGTGTTGTGTACCTAGAGTAAAATGTAATCAAGCACAGGAAATATTGATCTCATTTCCTGTTTGCTTGTAACATATATGTATCGCATATTTGTGCCCAAAGCATTGTTCAAGTCCTCCTGAAATGAAAGCCATACATAGCAGTTATAACCTTGTTTAATAATGAAATGCAATACTGCTGGAGTGAATTACTCTTTTAAAAGAAAACTAGATGAAGATGAATTAATGCATGAACAGCTAACGAGATCTTCAAAGCAAAATATTTACAAACATTCTTAAACACTTCCTTTGAAATGGGATTTTTAAATACCCTGTACTGCATGCATGCATTCAACATAGCCTTGTATTTCCCGAGCCTGTGCTTGTAACATATATTGCAGTATCCGTAAACTGGGAACTGTATCCGTAAACTGCAATAGTATCCGTAAACTTGTACCATATATTTACAGTATTCGTAAACTGTACAGCCATTCTCGTCGGCCGCAAGAGCCATCTCACTCAGTTTGGTAAACCTGAGACTCCCCATGAAATATTGAAAAGGTTTCTTCCCATTTATACTGAACCTTTCCATATATGTTTTTGCAAGACTAAACCGTATTAAACATAGATATCTCCTGTACTATACAAACAAGGCACAAGACTGTATCAATTCTGCTTAAGTGTATGTACTGTTGTGTATTGAAGGTTGGCGAGTTAATATGCTAACAGTACCGTCAGTATGAAGGAAAATGACTAATTAATCAGATTTCTTCAAGAATGAATCTGCTTTGAAAAAGGTTTTCTCAACTTGTGATGAAGTGATTAAAATTTGAGATGAAGTTATTTTCTTTGCAGAAGGTCACTGGTCATCATGGTTCTCTGTGAACATATAAATGTAGTATATATGTACTGTACATGTGTGTATTAAAACAACATCAGTACAGCAGGAAGCTGGTAACTTTGTACTGAGCACATGCAATCGTTCATGGCAATAAATTATGGAGGCAATGTACACTTAGAGGTGCAGATCTGAATTCTAGTGGTTAAGTCGACAATTGGTAGCTTAATAAGTTTGGTAGTCATGGTGAATAGGAAATGAAAACGGGAAGATTGTCATCCATTATTGCTGTAGGATGGAGTTAGCAAAAGAAATAAAATTTACCAAAACAAGTACTTTGTGCAATTTATTGTGAAAAAAAAGAACCTTATATGGTAGGTATAATACAGTAGGAGTGCACAGTACAGCATATGAGCCATTTAAAGCAGCATGTGATTGTATAGCGGGGATATTAACAGTTATCAGCTGTTGTACAGCATATTCAGAGAAATATGGTTAATAATTTATCTGAAATAAACTGTACCATACAAAGACATAGATCTGTAACAATTGCATGATTTGTTGTACATACTTGCTACAATGAGGTTGCATACAGACTTGGCAAACATTAAGCATTGATAGAATTGTGACAGCCTTCCAGGGGTTAAGTTATATATATATATATATATATGCATATATATATATATATATATATTATCTAAAGGGAAATTACTTGCAAATCAGATCAGCTGTACATAGAAATATTACTAGCACAACAATTTTTTTGTAATTTCTTCTTATTGGACTATCACATGAATATATTAAAGAATAATGCATTGTCAACATGTTGTAGTCATATAAATCTCATACATACTGTTCATAAATGTTTTCCTACTGACTTTTGTGTTGCATAGACTGAGTCTCTGTGTGTTAAAATACTGTGTATGATTACTTCAGTCACTGTAGTGTAATTGATTAGCCTTAGATGATTCAAAGGGCATGTCTCTCCAAAACAAATTTGGGCGCCAAAAAAATATGGTATAGAAACACAGCGTGGACTAGTAAAGTTGTTTCTAAACAGTCTACAGCATATATCTGTATTGAACTTAATTTTGTGCCTTTTAATCCTTTCAAGTAAATGAATTCCACTTAGTTACTTAAGGAGCAACTAACTGACTTAGCCATGTGTTTTTTTTTTCTTGCTTAAAATTATGGAAAGAAATAAAGAAAACAAACCTGTTGGCAAACTGCCAATTATTACTATTATTATTATTATTACTATTATTATTATTGTTATTGTTATTATTATTATTATTATTATTATTATTTTTCATATTATTATTCATATAATTCATATTCATATTATTATTACTACTACTACTAAATACTATTATTATTATTATTATTACCTTTATTATCATTATTATTATTGTTATTATTATAATTATCTATTGCTAAAAGCCTACAGTGTACTGTGTATTATTATCATTATCATTATTATTATTATTACTATTATAATAATTATCTATTGCTAAAAGCCATTTTATAAAGGTCATCGAATTTGGCCTACAGTGTTTTAGCATGCCCAAAGTTGCCAGTCGCTTTCAAAAGTATATATACTGTCATTGAGGCTTCAGTGGACCTTTGATATTATTATTACCAGTGAGGAGTACTGAAATAGACAGTTAAACTTCTCACAAGTATGAATAGTTTCACTACTTTTTAGAGAGGCAGTTGAATGCTTGTTGAAATTTGACTGCTCTTGGATGACCATTTTCTGGCTTTCTAACATATTTTGGGGCAATTTGTACTGATGTCGACCTTTGATCAATCGTATCCTGTTACAGTTCTCAGAATGGGATTATTATATATTTGATCGCAATAACAGATACACAATTTCTTTTTCCAAGAAAATATATGTATAAATGTATATGTATACATATATATATATATGTATATTAAATTAATGAAGATCAACACACCAGAAAAATTCCACTTCGTGACCGGTTTCGTCCTTTGGGACTCATCAGGCGAAGGTAGGAATCAAATCTTGGACCTTATATCACAGACCAAAGTCTGTACCACTCGACCACAGTGATTCTACTGGTGTGTGAATGCGTATAAACTGGCTTTGCATAACTGTCATTAAGGGCGTATTACCCAAGTGTTATGATTGTACAGAGTGCACCCCTGGTGCTTTTCCATCTGACAATTTACACAGAATTACCACTTTTTATAGGCAAGCCAAACTGTAAATAATAAATAAATGTGTAGCAAGTGGGACATATATTAAATTAATAAAGATCAACACACCAGAAAGTTCCACTTGTATATAAATATATATATGTGGAAACTATTTACTGTACACTTTGTGCAGCTTTGTACTATGTGTAGTCGTGTACACATTTCAAGTAGTTCCAAAATGTGCAACTTCCTCAATCCTCATAGCTCTTTACAGTTGCGTGACAATATTCCAATTATCTTCAGAAAAATTCATTTAAAACAGCACTTACGGCACAGCATATTATAGGCCACTTATAAGCTCATTTATATCGTACAAATTTCTTGCGGAAGCTTCCTGTTGATAATATTGTATCCAGGGCTATAAAAGCACCAAGTCTATAGCTTGTCATGTACGTCAATAATTTAGGTAACGTTCACAACGTGTATCCACTTGGCCCCAGTAACGTTGTTGTAATTGTTGTACAAATAGTATATTAATATATATATATTCCTAAATCATATATTTCGGAGAGTCACAATTGCCACCAGGCACTATAGATTATTGAAAATAAACTCTGCATTTCCGATTAAGTCATGTACTGCCTTTGCTGTCAGAATTTTGGTCAACTTGATCTATATATATTTCTTTTTGTATATTTAGCATGCATACATTCAACATGTTGTGGTCAAAACCTTGTCTGTAGTGTTAGCATACAGTACTTTTATGTTGTACAGTAAGTATGTATAGCTGAAACATTTATGTTAAGGAATCACATGGCTTTCTCTTTCTTTTCCCTTTATGCATGTGGCATTCATACATATCAACAGTGTGCATCGTTAATTTATGATATTTTTTTAATTAAACACATGTGGCAATGGATCACTATAAATCGCCTGTTGGCTTTTATGGTACCCTAGGGAGAGGTGTTTGCGACAACCTACTGTACGTTTGAAATCGATCACTCTGTCACGATTAATTAACAAGTGCTCGTAGGATATGAGATGATGTGATCATTCACTGATGAAACCATGAGTTAAGTAGTACTACATGGTCACCGTTTAATTGTAAATCTCCTGATTAATTTGGTCGTTAGGTGAAAATGTCTTGATTTCTCGTGCACTGATGGTTGTGCTAGTCGGCGAGCGCTGGTCGGAAAAATGTTGATTTCAGATTGGTCATGGTTGGTGTAAGGCTCTCCGCATCATTTCATGTCGATCGCTGCTGTAGCGTTGCGACCGCACTGGTAACATCTCCGATCGGTATTAATGCAAATAAATTTGTTTGCCCGGTATCTAGCAGTTCATATAGTCTCTAGCTATCAATGCTTACATGTTGTTATTCAACAAATGCTCATGTAAATAACAGTTAAGTAGCTTTGTTTGATATTGCATTAATATGAAGTGGTGTTCCATTTTTTCAGAGGTGTTATAGATGACATATATATAGCATGAAGGAGTGGTTTCCAAAGGTTTTTCTATATATCTCAAGTGGTGACATGTGCAGTATTGTAAATAACATATTATGACCTGTGAACAAAGTGCCCCTAAAGCGACCAAATTTTACATTTGAAAATAACACGCTCTAGTGTTCTGTACACATTCCTTGCAGATATGTACAGGTATGTGTATATATCCAATTTCTTTTGCATATTTTATTATCATATCCAGTAAAAATGTGTGTGACATGTGATTATATCCCTTTCGTACAGACTTTTCTACATTTCGACATGTTTTTTTGCACATACGGGAGTGATAATGATAAATGATAATCACATTCTATGGTTCAAGACGGAACCAGCTGATCAATCCCTCCTGTGGATTGTGGTATTAATAATTTGCTGTTCAACAGCCTGACCCACTCATGACCCACCATTCAATACATATGACTGCGTTGCGTGTTGATGTACACTATAACTACATATCCATTGTACTGAATTGTAATTAAGGAAGGACTTGCCTATATGAAAGTACTGTATCATGTAATTGTAGTGCAAACTATGTTAGTTTCCATGCATAGGCTACTATCACAGCTTCTTTTATTCTCACCAAGACTGTGTGTTGATATGTACACTAGTATATCCACCTTACTGACTTAAGGAAAGAATTGCCTATATGGAAGTATTGTATCATGTATTGTAGTGAAAACTACAGTAGGTTAAGTACTATCACAGTTCCATTGTTCCCACCCAGTGATGGTACCAGCATGTGGAATAATGTATGGCAAAACTCATTGGATATTGAACTGGTTTCCTTTACTCTTTGAGTGTGCTTTGATATGTTCTGAAAATCTAACACGGACCATTGTTCATGTCAACTGCTTGAACAATTTCTTTGAAGCAATTTGATATAGCTACTGTACACTATTTAGTCTAAACTGTACGGTACTGTTAAGTAAAATGCATGTACACAAAGATATATACTGTACAGTATATGTATATATATGCAAGATTCCATTAACAACCTATACTATCATGTGAAGATTTGTTTACCAAGGAGCTCATTGTTTGGGCCGTTACATATACCTGATCCCAGGTACTTTCTGATCCCTGGTAATGTCTGATACCTGATACTCTCCCAGATACTCTCTGATCTCAGCAGAAAAGCAGTACCTAATCATAATATTGTGATATTAGGGATTTCTGTCCAAAACTGAAAGAGACTATTTAGGCTGCCATAATAGACAATGTTTCTTGTGTGTTTTTAATGGAATTAATATGGCTAATAACAACCATTGAAGTATAACATTTCTATCATATGTACTGTACAATGACTCCATCCTTCAAACAAACATCAATCTTAAAAGGGCAGTACTTGGTCAAGGCCAGTGGCCAGGGCCAGTGGTCAAGGCCAGTGGTCAAACTGGGTTTGCAATTTTGTAAATATTAACTTACTGTAGGTTCTATGGTAACCTCCATACAAACATGGTTGTTGTCCATGTGTACAGTAAATGCTATGCTGATTTCATTTCATGTAGTACATATAGTGTGTACATATAGTTCTTTGTGTGATGCACCTTCCCTTTGACTGTACATAGCAGTGTGAAACCTAGTTGTTGTAAATGCACTGTAAAGGGTCATTGATATGGCATACACGTATACATTTACAAC
>KN889004.1:12544-26458 GCA_000934455.1 Apostichopus parvimensis | reverse complement strand
TGTTAGGATGAGGGTTTTAGGAGTGGAATGTGTTTGGATGAGAGTTTTGGGAGTGGAATGTGTTTGATGGATGAGGGTTTGGGGTGGATTGTGTTTGGATGAGGGTTTTGAGAGTGGAATGTGTTTGATGGATGAGGGTTTTGGGATGGATTGTGTTAGGATGAGGGTTTCAGGAGTGGAATGTGTTTGGATGAGAGTTTTAGGAGTGGAATGAGTTTGATGGATGAGGGTTTGGGGTGGATTGTGTTAGGATGAGGGTTTTAGGAGTGGAATGTGTTTGGATGAGAGTTTTAGGAGTGGAATGTGTTTGGATGAGAGTTTTGGGAGTGGAATGTGTTTGATGGATGAGGGTTTGGGGTGGATTGTGTTAGGATGAGGGTTTTAGGAGTGGAATGTGTTTGGATGAGAGTTTTAGGAGTGGAATGTGTTTGATGGATGAGGGTTTGGGTAGGATTGTGTTTGGATGAGGGTTTTAGGAGTGGAATGTGTTTGATGGATGAGGGTTTGGGATGGATTGTGTTCGCATGAGTGTTTTGGGAGTGGATTGTGTTTGGATGAGAGTTTTGGGAGTGGAATGTGTTTGATGGATGAGGGTTTGGGGTTGATTGTGTTTGGATGAGGGTATTGGGAGTGGAATGTGGTTGATGGATGAGGGGATCATGTTTGGTAGATGAGGGTTTTGGTGGTTGTATTTGGTGAATGAGGGTTAAGGGGGGGGGGGGGGCAATTGGTGGAAAGTGTGTTGCTAGAGGTAGATAAACCATGGTATGGTGTTTTGAAATTAAATCTGGTTTAGGTAATTTGTGATTGTAGTGGACTATCAGTTTGAAATAATTTACAGTCCCATTCAGTGTCCTGATGCCAGATAGTACACTGGCCATTTTTTGATCAACTTGGCATTCCATAGTGATTTCTTAGTTGTTGCTCTCCCTGAAACTGGTATATTACCAGTGCTGTATTGTTGCTCTTTATTATTTTTAAAGTTGATCAAAGTAAATCAACCGGACCTGGTTCTTTTCGTGGGGGAGGCTCTTGTCGGTAATGAAGCTGTGGACCAACTGACCAAGTTCAACCGAGCCCTGGCAGATTTCTCAGAATCCCAGCAACCTCGCCTCATTGATGGCATTGTGCTCACAAAGTTTGACACCATCGATGATAAGGTAAGTTCTACGAACTGACATATTCTAGTTCTACAAACTGACATGTTTTTTTTTATCTGAAATGAAAGTTAACTGTTGTTGAGAGATTTAGAGATAGCATAATGTTGGAAAAAAGCAAAGAAATTTATGGCTAGAACAGGATTCAAACCAGTGACCTTTCAGTCTTAATGGCGCCCCTAGCAAAGAAAAGGCTATATAGGGATCACCACGAACTAAGGGCTGGATTGCTCATTTGGGAGAGGCTGGAGAGCACTGTAACCCAGAGGTCACTGGTGTTAAATCCCCTTCTAGCCATTTATTCCATTGTCTAAACATTTCCCAGTCACTTCTTCGTTTTTCATAGATTTACTTATATAATGATATTTTAACAGAAATCACTGGTAGAAATATCCAGGACTCATTTTTTCAAACACTTTCAAACACAATGATAAAGTTTTATGAAAAATGTGCAAGTAGATTGAGTATTGATGATATTTGCTTTTAGTTTAGAAACCTTTTTGTTAACCAAAATTGTTATTGCTCTATTGGTCTAACTTTTTGTTTTTATTTCAATTGAAAATTGTGTAAACAGACATTAGTTGATTATCACTTTATACTTGTGGCCACATCCATGCCTGAAATGTACATCTTGTTGTAAGTTTAGCTTTGTAAGCAATAAAGAAATTCCTAGTTTTCCTGAACATAGTCTGTAGAGGATTTGACATACAGTGTACTCCTCTTGCTGTTCTCATTCTGGATATTCTTGGTCCTACCCACCCATCATTAAGTCGGTGTTTAATGCTGACAGACAGTTCAATTCCAACCTGCTCCTTTCATTTATCCATGCACTCTCTCCGTTTCTTCATAGGTCGGAGCAGCCATTTCCATGACGTACACTACTGGTCAGCCAATTGTCTTTGTGGGAACCGGACAGACCTACAGCGATCTCCGAAACCTGAACGCCAAGGCTGTCATAAATACTCTCCTCAAAGCCTAAGGTGAGCTAGTGGGATTAAGGCTGAGTGTTGTGTAATTTCTGTTGATGTGTTGTGTTGGGCATTGCTGTGTTGCTATGATGTGGATGTACTGAACCCAAGCATAAAGAGAGAGAAATTACTTGACATCTGGCCAAACATGTTGCCTGCAAGAAAGGTTCTCAATATTCTATTAATGGGAGCCATGGAACCTTACAGCAAAGAAAAAACATGAAATAAGTATAGAATGGGGGAAGTTTGTGACCTAGTTGTGATAGGTTATTTCAACTTACCAGATGGACAATGGAAATGATCACATATTTCCACTGAATTGTAATATTCCCACTTTTACCCGGGAGTAGGTAAACCCTTTAATGATGCAAAGTGGGTTCAAAATTTCCCTGTGGCACACAAGATTAGTTTCCTACCCTCTCCCACCTGTGTTACATGGACATGTGATGTGTGAGGTGTGATGTAAGTGTGATATTAGTAGGAGTGAAATGGTCATATCCACAAGATCCCATAGTATGTCTGATGGGTATTACAATAAATGTGAGTAAAATGGTTGTGTCCACATAGATCCCATAGTATGTCTGATGGGTATTACAATAAATGTGAGTAAAATGGTTGTGTCCACATAGATCCCATAGTATGTCTGATGGGTATCCAATAAACGTGGGAACATTACATGGCTTGTCAGAGTGGTGGGGATCAAGTCTCTGATTGGTATCTTGTAGGAAAAGAATTTTTTATTATTCAGCCATATTGTTTTGTGGATCTTGGAAGTTCAAAACTCAAAAGGGTTAATAGTTCTCCCGAGATCTGAATTGTACCTGGGACTCCAGATGGAATTTGATAGTTGTTCCGTGAAAAGCATATTGATCACAGAGTAAAAAGGACAGCAAAATTGAACTTTGATGCCTAAAAAGCTGAACGTCTGTGCCAACGAGACTGCCTGGAGATAAGTCCTGTGTCTGTAGCCAGTAAGAATGCTAGAAATAAAAGTCAAGCGAGTGAGGTCTTTGAAGTGTGAATACCACCTGAACCATAAAGCTCAACTACCATCATCATGTTCTCTTGTTTTTATTCCCCAGGGTCAGATTGAAGATGTGTAAATTGCAGTTTATCCTGTTACCTATCATCAACTTTGAATCAGACACAAGTATAATGTTACAGCAGTTTCACTTGACCAACAGGGAGTGACCCTGGATTATTCAACAAAGATAACAAACAAAAGCATCATCAATGGAATGAGATCATTGAGAGCGTTCCTGAGCGGTTACTTTTAATATGCCAATATCTTAAGCCATTATATGTGTATTAAATTGAGTACTTTCATACAGCTTATCGTTGTGTGAAGCTAACTTTTAAGGTGTGATAGAGAGGGGAAGGATGGTTTAACTTTGGAATAGCCTAGTTCTGTATTATGCACAGTATGAGAGGAAGGTTGCATATTATTATCCTCATGGACTGTTCATCTACTGGTAAATTCATCCTCTACTATTCTGTGAATTTGTAAGAATACCAACCATTTCACAGCTATTTTCCAACTCTTTTGTATTGCTAGGTTAATAGAAGTTGGTTGGCACCTTTTGTCCTTGAACAGACAGTAATTTATTGTAAACCTTGAATTTGAATGCAAAATAGGGAAAAAAAGCACCAAAAGCATAAATGTATTGTTTCCACGATCCTCATGTAACAGCAAATTTAAGTTCATTGTATTCAGGAAGTTTTGTCTTAATGGACAGGACAAGTTGGAGAGAGGTTACATAGTACTATTATGATGTCTGCCATATAAAGATAATTGTTTGAATTAATACATTTTCAAAGACCTCTCATAGAGATTGTTTTTTGAAATTCAGGGCAAATTTTTTAATGGTCGATCAGTCACTTGGAAACACTTAAATAAAATTAATGAGAAATATAATGGTGGGCCTATGATCCACCTAAAGCGAAGTTATACTGGCTCAAAACTGCTGTTATATTCACTAAAGTTACTAAACCTACACATTTCTCTTACAGTGTAGTATAATGGTCATTCTATGTTAATTTACATTTTTTTCGGACAACCAAAATTGCTGTCAAGACAAACAAAACCGACCTTGTTATCCGAGGGAAACCCAGAAAAGGTCCTTACAAATTTGATTGCCGAATGGGAAGGGGAAGGGGGGTTCGGTGGGGTGATGGTAAATAGGAACATAGGGCTTAGATGTGGTCTTGTTATATGAGTTTATAATTCTTTACAGTTGAAATCAGGAACTTGTGTCATTTTACATTCATCCATGAGATAAAGATGTGAGTGGTTTTCGATGTTTCATTCAAAGTCATACATACATCGGTCACATTTATTCTTTTTCAGAGTTTTTTTTTTTCTGGTATTAAGCTTAAGAAGTAATTGACGGTTCTAGTTTTTCTCATGTTTAGGACCAAGCACAACATGAACTTAAACATATATATATATAACAGTGATAAGGCTTACATTCCTAAATAGTCAACAAACCATGTGCAATATTATGAATTAGCGAGATAGGGGAACTACGATCACAGAGTGGAGGATTGTTTGGAAACTGTCTAATTAATTTTGTGGTGGCAGATTGAGTAAAATACTTACATTCTTACTGTATGAATTTATTTACAGGAGTAATGAAGAAGCAGTGAAAAGGTTTCTCAAATAAAACAAAAATTGTTACCTTAATGCATGTGTTTTTGGAATGAAACTACATTTCATAAGAGCTTTTGTAACTCCTGAAATCTATAAAGGCCAAATATTCCACTTAATTAATAAATGTGGGAACCACAAGTTGTAGCACGCAAACACTTTTGTCAGATTGCATTATAATAATACAGTATATTAAATGAGAGCAATTGATTAAAAGTGTAGAGGGAAGTTGTTTCGAGGGTGTCAGTCCGATCCTGTGTGAGTGTTCGCGCGTGTTTTTCTCTCTCCAGTACTTCTGGGGAGAACATTGACAAAGTTTAAAGGCTACGGAGTTAAGTTATATCATACCGCACTTATGACAAACAATTTATAATAATTAGTAACATACTTTTGTAGACGATTGGCTGGAGGGTTCATTATCTTCATGTACCTCATGCTTTTGCAGTTGTTTCAAAGTTCAAAAGTCACAGCGATTCATTTAGTAAGTAGTAATCTCTCATAACATGTCACTGTTTTACCAGAGCTCCTTTGATTGAAGTTTGACTTGAGATCCCTAGTCGAAGTGGTGCTAGCAATAATAAAAAATAATAAAAAAAAAGTTGTGGACAGTGAGATTAATATGCAAATTGTAAGGACAGTCTTTGTTTATTAACTGTCATTTTGTTGTTTAAAGAGTGTGAAATTGCACCCCAAAAACCAACGTCCTCTTTAAGTGTCCTATTATGGACACCCTGAAATGAATCCTATTAAAAGATTTAAGCCGATGTTAGCATTCATACAACTCCAGTGTGATAAAGATAACCATCTTTCATTGCGCAACTAGTTAAAGAGAAACTTTGTATAGTCACTAGAATATTGACCATTTAAAACATTAACAAATAAATCAAATTCCCCCCATATTATCTCTCCTTCCCTTCTACATAGTACAGACATGTATCTGCACATATCCTTTCTATTGTACAAATTGTAATACAAGTATATCATAGGTCAAGAATATCATAGGTCAAGAAAGCTATGATTGCATTCTAATTGGAAAAGATTTAAAGTTGCCTCTAGGTGTAATTAATCACTGTACCAATAACAGGAGCATTTATTTGTTTTTTTTTTAATCAATACTAGATTCATATCAATTGTTTGCATGCCATGATTTGTAAAGCATTAAGATTTATGAGAATTATCCTAAGTCATTATAAAAATAATTTTAAAAAAAAGTGTATGTACGGTTAGTATTAGGTCAAGTGGAAAACAGGAGAGAAGAAATAAAAGATACATTTGTTAAACAAAAAATGGAATGGCCCTCATTTCTCAATGTTTTGTGGTAATGAAAGTGTTGAGGAGTCTGCATGGTGAGCTATTTACAAATTTGTTATAACTGGCAGGTCATCGGTTTGCTCTAGTCTTAGTAGAAGTTATAAAAGATGGCATTCTTTGAGAGTGGGGTGGGGGATATTTTTTTTCTGTTTACTAGACTTCATCTCCTCTCACATGCATTTTCTTTCTGTGCTGTATCAGAGTGTATCACTTATGAGGAACCTAAAGGGCATTTCTCCATATTTTCCGTTATGAATATCTCTTTCACTTAGCCTGCTGACGATGGTTGGGCTTTTCTTCCCTCTCTTCACTGGCCACAGGAAACATTCGAAGGCGATGTGCTTAATAGCAAATTAGTTCGTCAGCAGTTTAACGTACCAGTGTGGTATGACGATCGCAGTTGATATTTTCCATCCACAGAACATAAGACAAATGCTAAGAGATGTGAAAGTGGAAGCCATATTTTCCTATTAAAGGCAATGAACAGTCTAACTTGTAGGTACAGAGGGGAAACATGGCCACCATCTCCAGTTGGGGAATGCTGTTCAGTCAAACAAATTTCTTGACTTTCAAATGTATTTATTAGCACAACCTTGCATTTAGACCCTAATTTTATGGTCTTAATATGCCTCAGAAAAGATGTCTAAACATCCACTTGTTTTATGAGGAAGGTACAAGGGAGCCGACCACAAGAGTGACGAAACGAGAGTTTTTCATCCGCCTACAGCTCGTCCAATGAAGGTTCAGTCGGGGAAATTGAAATCCTGTGCACGGCTCTGATAGAGTACATATCTTGGTAACTGGAAAGGGGTCCCGTCAGTATTGAGAAAGTTCTTAATTAATTTCAACACCAGAACACACAACACGAGGAGTTACTACCAAATGAGTTGATGATATATTGACTTTCCTTAAAATCTAAATACATAATATTACATACAACAGTAAAAGGTGAATTTCTGAAACTGCAAATAAGTCAATAATTTAACCAAACTACCTCAGATGCACACAAATACAGCAAATTTGCCAATTATCATTACGACAAGCCTTTTTCCAAAACTCATTCCTGTACAAGGAAACCACTTACATTTTCTGCTTTTGGATATTTTGAGATGTTTTAACAATTGGCCAGTGTCTTCATAGAATAGGTGAGGGGAGTCTGGATGGGGGAAGGCATGGGCAAATTAAAAACAGCACAACCCCTGCCAGTGAATACAATAGTACATATCATGGAATTATTATTGTCTAATTATGATATCTCCTAATATGAAATCAATATTCTAGAAATAATTGTTGGGTCCTGTTCAGACACTTTACAGTGTGTGTGTTTATAAATGTCAACTGCTCTTCTCTGACAGTATGCCATGCAAATTTCCAAAAAATCACTATATCAGTTTTAGATTTTTCAGGAAATAACACTGACAGTAAGATTTTCTAATCATTACAAAAAAATAATTCAATCTTCACCGGTTATTTGGGAGAAACTTCTTTCCAGATTATAAACACAAAAAAAAACAGATCAGAATGTAGCAGATTCTTTGTCGGTATTAACCTTTATCAGTTCTTGTATCTAGCAAACAGTACTTAAGCACAACAACAAATATGTATTTATATACGTGACACATCCCCCAAAAGATGTGACACAGCCTTCCCTCTCCCGACTAAATTTAAAAATTTTTAAATATTCATTCACAATATACATATGACATAAGCATTGTTTAAGGGACATTAAAGGTCCATCAAAGTTTACTTCTAGATCTTTCAATGGTAGTCAGCAATATGCACTAACAACATGATAGCAAACGATAGCAAACTTTGTAATCAATCATCAATAGTTATTTAATCAACAAAGCACAAAAACTTCAGTCCGCAAACCTCCTGAGAGTGATCAACCCCTCCCTCCCCCACAAATCCCCACCCCCCTAAAAAACAACCCATACCGCTGACTTTTGTCAAACTTTGTCAAACTTGGAGAGTTATAAAATTCCTCTTCCAAGTCACCACTGCCAGATGTTCACTGGATTTGCAGAAATCAAATCCAATCACCTTAAGCTGTGGTGCCCAGTTTCTACGTAAATATTTATTAACTTTTTGTCACTTTGCATAATAATTTTATTACCTAAAGTGGCTGATATGCACACATACTAACGAAAAAATTACTGAGTTGTAAGTTTGGGTTGTTGAGAGATGAAGTTTAGGTGGTGAATTCTATTTATTGCTGCATATCAAGTTGGTTAAGTTGACTATGTGAAATTGAGAGAGACAAGTATTGATATCCAGTGACTAGCTTTTGTTTCATTGCTTGATTGCATAATATCTCTTAACCATGACCGATAATCAGTCGGCCTGTAAAACAGCACTACTAAGTCACCAATTGCAGGTTTTGCCAACTTTGAACTAAAAACAGAAGAGCAAATTTTCTATGATCAATTCTCCTTCATGGTTATTATTAGTCTTAGTTGTACAACTGGGTGCCATTTGCCATCTGTTATCTGCCCCCAAGTTGAATTTGCAAATGTACTGTAAAATGTACGTTGCCTCAACTTGACGAGTAAATTTGCCAATAAAGGAGTAGCACGGACACTGCGAAGTTCGGACACCTAAGCCTTAAAACACCCCAAAACTATATCTTCTGGTATAAATCACCTGAAAATATACTTGATATGGTGGGAGAAGTGTGTTATATTACGAAACACGGCCAAACTTTCTTTCCTGCAAACTGTTTTCACGTTGTATTCCAAGAAGATTCTTCGTGATTGTGGAACTGGTATTTCTTTGCTAGAGTATTGCGAAGTTCGGACACCCGGTCCAACAGTGTGGCGCTGGTGATAAAATTGGTGGCGCAGTTGCTCTTTCAGTAATTATAACAGACTTCATAGATCTCCGTCATTTTATTGACAAATATGTAAGTACTTACTTGCACATGGGTCATTTTGGAGAGAAAATAACTGTAGCTTCGTACTTTTTGGTGAAATTTGGCTCTTCCTGTAGGTTGTCATGATGAAATCGTGTATTTCTTAGGGGTGTCCGAACTTCGTAGTGTTCCGAACTTCGCAATACTGACTATAGATGAGCATATTTTCCATACAAGGAGATATGTGAAAATACTATTGTACATGTACTATGCGATGCCAATTATTCTTACTTTATTTAGTTATTTTATTGACTAGAAGTACACAACAGTACAAAGTTGTCCATATAACAGAGATCACACACCATGATTTAATAACTACTCCTCTCTCTTGAGATAAACAGCTCAGCTTCTCATACTAATGACGATACTTGACGTGTTCTTGCCAAGTAGAGAACAGTATTGACACAGTACAAACATTTTTGCCCACAGTGGCAAAAGCACACAATGAAGTCTTTGAAAGCTCAAAGACTTTAAAGCCATTATTCTGTCCATTGGTTTCCAATATTACTTTTTAGGTTTTTCACGGGAAACGACACGCTCCAAACTGATCACGATGGGTCTTGTCCTTGAAGATCTGTCCCCTCATGTTAAAGCAGCCTGCATGCCGTAGTGTTTAATCTCCTGAAGTGTTACCGTGGTGATCATGTGAACAACCATCAGTGCCGTCTGGTTTTTTTTTCTGGTATCCCTTTCTCTGTTGCTTTCGACACATCTTGCAGTCATCGTCAGAATCTGACTCACTCGAGGACGAACTCTCCCCAAAGGTCTTCGGTTTCTCGTAAATACAACAGCCTGAATGAGTGAGAAGACCGAATAAATTTAAGACATTAAACATATTATCTTGTTAATAAAGGAAGTTTATCACAAAACCATACAGAATCTACATTAGGTTACGTTAGAGTACAATACCCCATCCAGATTCTGGCCCAGTGTGGGTGGGTTGGTCTTTCACCAAATAATGTGTCCACCAGTATGTCCTTGTTACACACAGTATCTATAGTACTGTACCATCTTTGTCTTTCATTTATAAACAATAATGAGATATTGAGTTGATACTGTACTCCAAAATGATGTTTGTACTTGAAGCCCGTTGTGATGAAGTATTTACTGTGCCCTTAGATCTAAAATTTACTGCAGGTCTTACTGACAGAAAACATCTTAACTAACAATTAAAACAAGAAAAATACTCAATATTAAGCTTCTTACATTACGCAGGTTCCCATTCATGTAATACATGCTGACCAAGAGGTGATGGGGTCCTCTGAAAAGTCTCATATTAAAAAGAAACAAAATGGGTTGTGGGAAATACCTGGAGGTTGCTCAATGGAAATCCACCTCATTTAAATAATTAATTCAGAGTACTCGCCATCAGCAAATTGTGTTTCTCAAGAAATTCCCCAAGGCATGCTCAAGCGTAGAATTTCAAAATTTTAAGCCCCTTAGTTTAAAAAGACATTGCTTAACAAATATCTACCGGTGGTGAAAATATTGTTCTGTGTCATTTTCCTGAACTGAAGCACATTGAGCCCAATCATATTTGTAGGATGTTAATAAGCCTATGAAAGTGCTGCAGCAAACCATATCACAAAAGAATCACTGCTCCATAGGAATGCTCTGCAAATTACCATACCACTCAGATTAGATTTGATTATTACCATCAACTAACTACATGGAGGATTCTACTTGTTGAGCTCTCAATGTTTTTCACTTTCCTTTCACTCTTAAAGTATAATTTGTACTTTTTATACTTTTAAAATCTTTGAACTCTACAAGGGATGAAACAAACAAATGAACAAACCCCAACATACCAACCATACAACCAACCAACTACTTACATTTAGATTTCTTTTTATTCATGTGTTCATTATCTACAACTCCCTGCTTCCAGTTGACTTTTTTCTTTGGTTTTGGTTTCTTCAGTTTTAATTTCAATGATGGCTGCAAAAGAGTAAAAGAGAAAAGAAAAATAATTTCAGATGTGAACTTATAGCTTTGTTGGTTCTCTATGGTCACAATTTTTTTTGTCAGAACTACAGGGCATTACTAAATGAATACGGCTTAAAGGGATCATGACGTCTAAGATTAACAACAAAAATAAATTTAAAAAAATTGATACTCTGTTCGGTTATTATCTAAATTTTATTTTATTTATTTTATGTGGAGAAAAAACTCAGAACTTTGCAATTTTTGATGTCACAATATTGACTTCTCAACAAAGGCAGAAAGCTGGACAAATAAATGTTTCATAAGCTCTGTAGTACAGTATATACTGTTTAAATTATCAGACTGTTATTATTTACTTTGCAAGTATGTAATAAACTTGTTTCCAAATTTGATTACATCCGTTCACATTATGTTGCAAAGATACTATTCCAAGTAACGTTAAACTTATAGGCCTAAGTGGAAACAAACTTTATACATTTACTTCATGCTGTTTGGGAATACACTTAACTGGTCAACCTAACGACCTAAATTTCTATGGTATTTAAGGCCCAACACATCAAACCTATTACTAAAATTGACTTAAAATGCATTAAAATGTATATTGTCGGTGTCATGTTGCCCAAGTACAAAGGCAATGACACACAAATTAAGAGCCTTATTGTGTAAAGAAGTTATGCAGACTAATTGTTAAGCCTGAGGTCGATTTAAGATCCTGGCAGGTTTATTTCATAATCGAAAACTTTTCTTGCTCTAGCGTGCTATAATTGGAGCCAATAAAGCAGACTGTTAGGTGTAAATTCCACTAGCCATTACCAATACCAGTGAAGCGGAGTTGTAACGAGCAAATTCAATTTAACTTAAGGTTGAGTCAATTCATTACCAGTGATTTTTCTGACTTGACTTCAGTCATTGACTGGATTCACTATATCATCTCTATGGGGAAAAGATTGACAAATCTGTTGGACTCATATCACTTTGAAATTTAGTGAGTTATGTCTTATAATTACATTGCCGTTTAGAGTAACTAGGCCAAGCGTAACACCAAAGAAAGGTAGTATTGGCTCAATTCGAGTCACTCAGAGTCAGACAACTATTAAAAGTAGAATGCAACACAATTTGATCAATATGGCAATATTCAAGTTTTTTATTACTTTTCTCCCTACGTAATGCCTACTTGCCTAGCTAGGCTAGAACATCCTATGAGCAAGACTACCTACACAATATTCTGGAACCTAGGCGTACTAACAATAGCACTAACACTGCAGAAAAAATATAAACTTAGGCTAGGCCTAAGCCTTAGTAACAGAAGCCTAACGTTGCATACCGATGTATTTTGTTCCGTAACTGTGGTTGTGGATATTGCGTAAGCTGTTGCCATTTAGACTTTAACTTGGATCACTAATGGACGGAACTGAAACTGTTACAATTTGCTAGACCTAGTTCCAGATTGCTATAGAATAAGCCCTTTCCTTTCATGGAGTTACGTAGTAAGTAGTGGTCATAGTTAGGGAAGTTTCAGAAATTAACGTTGAAAACTCCGCTGTCCACCAATATCGTAAGGGTAGCCTAAGTTACTGTGTAGTTGGCAATGCATGCTAGTTTCACAAGTACAACATTGCACTAGACCGTCGCACAGAAATTATTCAATTTCTACGGAGCATCTGTAAACAAACCACAGCGACTGGAAGCTAGCAGTGATTACAACATAAACATTGATTAGATGTCTTGACGTGTACAAGACACGAATTTTTAACATGGCTCAATATGCCATTAGGCCTAACGAAATCTCAATTACGATGACATAATTTATTAGATTCAGTTTTTTCGAAGAATATTCCTGAAGATAGCCGGAATTTCTGTAAACATTTCCAAAGTGGTCAGAAGGTACACGAAAGAGAGCATAGGCGAAACGGGAAGGGATTGCCGGAAGACTGAACGCCGGCGGGGGTTGGGTGGGGTGGGGTGGGAGGGGGGGGGAAGCCTAAGTGCATGGGCAAGGTATAGGAAGTGCTATAGAGCACTATAGATGGATTGAAGTGGAATAGAATATTGTAACTGATCTGTCCATCTATAAAATACTATGAAGCGCTGCATTTGTTTATTATATATCGAATAAAGACACCACGAACGTAAGTTAAAAGATAGTACAATTAGTAATGACTCGGAAAGTACGTAGACCGTTATACCACTATATACGGCAGAGCAGTGATTTAACAACTCCCTTTCTACTGCGATGTACTTCTTGTCAGTCTTGCATAGACCAAATACATCTGTGATTTTATGGTAATATTGTGAACACACCAGGCGCGTAGCCAGGAATTTGCCAAGGGAGGGGCGAAACTGTAGGCAAACTATCAGAGCCGTAGATACGGCATTGCAAACTATCTAAACGTAGCGCCACCGTGTGTTGGCGCGAGGCGTACAAGAAAATTTTGGCTGAAAATGCCTCCCATAGTATCGCTGGAAATGACACTTCCCAGGCTTTGTAAGTTGCATCTTAGCATTTTCTCTTTGATATTACTAGCGTTATCATAAAAAACATAAAAAAATATATATATGCTTAAGGGGGGCTTCCCCCTTCGCCCGCCCCCCCCCCTCCCCCATTGGCTACGCGCCTGGAACACACATGAACATAATCAGCTGCCGCTATCTAAGGCCACTGTAGCATAAAGTTAGGTCGAACGTACGACTTAAACTGCATATTGATTCACCGATAGCCTAAACTATAGCATTGTTAATTACTCAATTAAGCCAACATTCAGTTTATATACGGACCGGGGTCTTAAACTAGAAACACTGAGGCATAGGCGTACGGGACCATTTCGGTTTGGGGGGGCAGAACTTTTTGTGCCCGAAAGTTCACGTGACACTATCTAAGCGGAGCGCCACCATCGGTTGGCGCGTAGCGTACAAGAAAATTTTTGGCAAATAATGCCTCTCAGATTGCCGGAAACGGCACTTCTGAGGCCTTGCAAG
>KN889003.1:7908-20284 GCA_000934455.1 Apostichopus parvimensis | reverse complement strand
AAAACAGCTTTTTGAAATGAAAATGTTTGAAAGTTTTGAGAAAGCAATGTTAGACTTCTCAAAATACTGGCAGGTTAATAAAGGCTGATTGGCATTTGCAGTATCAGAATTCTCAAAACAATTTTACCCAAATGGGGAAGAGGAGGTGAGGGGAGGTCATCACTTCTCTCCTGGCCGGCAAATTCATCACATAGGCCTTGAATTACACTCTCTACTTCAAAGTTTCAATTGTTAAGATGCAAGAGCTTTTATTGGGCTATGCGACTTTCACCTAAATGTACAAAGCAGCCGATGCCAAAGAAATTTAAGTAAATTTAAAGGAACGCCTTGTAACCAGCAAGAGTTTCACCAAAAATTTTGATGCATGGTGGATAACCTACATAATATGTAGAACATAAATTAATCACAGCTTGAGTCATTTATTTGGTCTTAAAGGGTTGTCAGATTTTAAACTCTGCTATACTCAAATGACCTTTGACCTCTTCCAAAAGCACAAGATGGGGTGGTCTTATAAACACTATTAAAGTGGTAATCTGTTTACCAAATATGAAAAATTCGTCCAAAAGTGTTTTTTCTTGAAACACCATGCTTACCTACAAACAAAGAGTCACACAAATACCAAACAAACCATAAAATCCCTTTGGCAAGGGAGTCTAATATACACAAGGTCTGTCCGTTTCTTCTGAACGTTTGACTAATTGAAGTCAGTTATAACTGATTGAAACAAATAGAAATAAATTGGAAATTGAATCCTTACCTAAGGTCCCAGACATTGAGTCTCCTATCGGTACCGCTGGAGGCTAATATGGTCTCGTTATGAGGGGACCACTGCACCTGGAAGATTTCATCTCGGTGAGACTCAAAGGAGTGCAACTTCAGCTTAAGATTCCTCAAGTCCCACAACGCAACAGTCTGAAAAAAAAAGTATGTAAGTATGGAAAGAAAAATATCACTCCTTTAGCCAAAAAAAACAAGTAACTCTTAACTACACGATATCTTAAAATAATATTCATGTACAGTCAAAGTCACATGACTTACCCTAGTTTCACTCACAATATGGAGAGAGATTCAGTTTTTGAATGAGCTAAGAAAATATTTTTTTGCCTTTTTCAATGACTGCCTTAATACTCTTACTTCAATTTGTTTTTATTTTATTAAACTCAAGACATTGTTTTGGTTGTCCATTTATTTACACATTCAAAATTTGCTTTAAACATCCATATTTGTATACTTTCTATATCTGCGTGATTTATTGATAAAATATTTATAATTCAGAAAAAATAACTGTTATGGAATTGTTAATCCAGTAATAAAGTGCATTGCGGTGATTATAATTCACATTGTTTTAGCATCTTTATAAAACAGTCAGTTTAGAGATGAATTTTGATTGCAGCAAAATGTACTTAACAACACAATTCTCTGTAAAATTCAGTGGAGTTATCTGTTCCGCATTACTCACAAAGTTGTTCGTTATTCAGAAAGCCTCTCAGATTGCTTAAAAGGCATTTAAGACTCGCCCCAAACCGTGTGCGGCCATCTAAAAAAGTTAACTTTCTGTTGCTTGCAAGTGACGTTTTGTTTGCGTCGCTACAAAATGCAGACAGTAATGAAACGTGACACCTTCATTGTTATCTTTAGCTGGACCTGAGATGTCCATCGCTGTTTCCTTTGTACACTGTGCTGTGGGTATTGACCGCAGCTGTATGTACACTGACTGTACACTACCGACGGTAGCAAGCTGTGTGTGTATTTTCTGGGACCGATGGTCGTGTCTAACACTTCTGTTACACCTCATTCGAAACTAGGTCAAATTACATTAGACATTTCTTTTTGTGCAAGTCTTCACACCCTTTAAATAAATCTTTCCTCCTTTACAATTTTAGTTGCGCAAGTCTTCACACCCTTTAAATAAATCTTTCCTCCTTTACAATTTTAGTTGATCTCAAAATGGATTAGCGAGTTTTTCACGATATGGATGCCTTGATGGTTAACACTTTACCTTGTCAGCAGAACCAGTGGCGAGGATGAATTCACTGTACGGATTGAAAGAGAGGCAGTTAACCTGTTGGAAAGATAAAAATAAAATGCTTAGAAGAAAACGTTACTGAACGATTGCACACACTGACTCAAATTCTCAACCAGCCCAAACATGATCACCATTTTGAACTTTTGGTAACAAACACGTCAAGAAAATGAAATTAAAGTATTTAAGCAGGGACGGACTCATGATTATTCACGCATGTATTCATGCACGTTATTTGCTGGAAAATCAAAACGTAAAACCTTGTCATATGCATCACAAAACTGGTTCTCAATATGCAGTAGATTTAGCAAGGTCAGCAAGGGGATAAAGTGAACAGTTACGTCCACAACTCACAACCAGAGGGCTTAGGTGATACTTACTAACAGGCAATGCAGGCATGTAGGAATGAAGCCTATTACATTACTGACTGCAGTGACATTTCAACCAAACTTTCTTACATGGAATGTGCCCGGTTACTGGTCTTTTAGTATTGGAGTATTGTATGGAGTCAGCAGTGCAGAGAAAATACATGAACAACACACACCTCCAGATGAATGAACTCTAACAAAATCAAATAATTAATCAATCAACACCCTGCTGTAGACTTATCACCAATGAAGCAAAGACTCAGTATAAAGCTACCAGAAGAACCAGCAGAAGTTGGTAACCATTAGAAACGGCCGTCAGCCCACGGATGAACCAAGAACAACTCTTTGATGAGCTGTAGTCGTGGTTACTTAAATTGTTAAGTTGATGCAGGGATGTGCCCAGGAATTTTTTGCACTGATGGCCGTCCTGGGCGGAGGGGTCAAAGGGGAGGTGGTGTCCACTTTGAGAAATTTTAGCTACATTGATGGTGCTCAAATGCCAGATTATAGCCAATAGAGTATTCATCTATGTTATGTTTGGTTGATCACCTTTTCCTCCAATCAGCTGCTGTTACAAGTCTGGACTAGGCTGACACTTAATGGCCGCTAGCTTCAACGAGGCTGACAGCTTAGCGCAATCACAAGTGCAGTGTTCAGACCACATTCATAAATTGGCTAAATCAGTCAAAATCCAAACCCACTGAGCAGAGCAGTTTTGCTGTACTTCTAGCCTAAATAGGGCAGCACTAAAATGGTTACTCTAATCAAATCAAAGTTGTATTATACTGAGGCTGTGCTGTCTCACTGTTATGAATCTGCTGTGCGGCAAATTGTAACGCATACGGTACTACATATGTAACCGTGGGGAGGTTACATGCAAAGCGTGCCGGCGATAGTAGGCTAGGCCTATGTAGGCTAGGCCTATGTAGGCTAGGCCTATGTAGGCTAGGCCTATGTAGGCTTACTACATGAACCGATGCTTTTAGCGATTTTGAATGCTTGTTTATGTAGTTTGCATAACTATCACGATACTTTTAGAAGGTAGATTTATTTTATACTCTGCATGAAATTATTAAGTGTAGAATTTGAAACTTTCTATCAGGAATATATGTTAGAGATTTGCCGGCACCAAATGGAAATGTAGTGCCGGGCGGGATTGGCGATTTTGTAGTAAGTGCCTGGTGGAAATTTTTAGAGCCAAGCGGGGCTGCCCGGCATGGGCACATCCCTGTTGATTAATGTCTCAAAGGTCCTGGATGTCCATGACAATGGTATTTCTACCCTAACACTAAACAGACAGTCCTAGCCTACTCAATTTTGTTATTTTTTTCTTTTGTTTAGTTGATTATTTCCTATCTTTATATGTCACGACCAAACCCTAACAAAGGAATTTTTTGTATCTGTCACGTGACCAGGACCAGGAAATACTAATTTTTTATCAGTCGAGACCAAAACCTTACAAATATGAGGATTTAATCAAGGAACTATTTGTAATCTGTCAATGTCATGGCAACAGTGATTCAAGGAGAATGACAGTGAGTGGGAGATTTCAGGGGAACTACAGGTCATGGTAAGAGATGTTGCAGGTCTGCATAAGTTGTGACATAACACAGACTAGATCAAGAAAAGAGTGGATTTGCTAGAACATGGCAATAAAAACACTGTAAGAATGGCCACCCCCCATCCCCACTTGAAAGAAACTCTAAGGATGCCCCCTCCTCCCCAACTGAAAGGAACACGCTAAAGATGCCCCCTCCTCCCCAACTGAAAGGAACATTCTAAAGATGCCCCCCATCCCCACCTGAGGGAACACTCTAAGGATGCCCCCTCCTCCCCAACTCCTCCCCAACTGAAAGGAACATTCTAAAGATGCCCCCCATCCCCACCTGAGGGAACACTCTAAGGATGCCCCCTCCTCCCCAACTGAAAGGAACACTCTAAAGATGCCCCCTCCTCCTCAACTGAAAGGAACCCTCTAAGGATGGCCCCTTTCCCCAACTGAAAGGAACACTCTAAGGATGGCCCCTCTCCTTCCCAACTGAAAGGGAAGCTGTAAGAATATTCCCTCTCTCCAGCGTCCACTGCTTACCTCAGCCGTGTGAGCATCAACAGAATGGCTTGGCTTAATGGTATTGTCAGTTCTAGTGTCCCAGCTAAAAGAAAAGAAAGTAAAAAAATTATCTAGGTGAATGGAAATAACTAGCATCAACATAGATGTTCATTCTTTTACAGCTATTTTGGCATTGCCATGTAGTTTTTCAAACACCAAAAAAAAGAAGGAAAAAAATTACAATATTTTTTTTTTTTCTTCCCACAAATATCCAATCACAATCATACTTTTAACTTGCAAGTTCCTCCTTTTTCAAAGACTTAGAACTTTCCTTTCCAGTTTTTCATTATCAGACCTAAGTCATTATATCAATGGACTAGTATGAGGCTAAGTTTATCATTACCAATTATCTCTCGACCCCGTAACACATGGAAATGACTTTTTCCAATCTAGCCAAATAACCTTGGCATGTGGTGCGACTAAGACCAACACCAGTCGAAGGGGACATTGCAGCCATCGTCGGGTAGAAACTGAGTCGTGGACAATAGCACAACTTTGTACACTTACATCATAAGCATTTGGTCGTCGGCTACAGATCCAAAGATCGCCTCGTGCAGGAGGTGCCACGAGACGTCTTCCACCACCATCGTATGGCCTGTGAATATCGTCTTGGCATTCACGACTTTAGTGTCACGTGAAATGTTACTGATGTCCCACAAGCAGATAGTCTGTGAGGGAGAGCGAATGAATACCCATGGTCAAGTCGTAAAACATATTCTATCGAACTCATTTGCCAAAAGCTGAAAATACTACTTATTGATTATTTCTCCCAACGACAGTATGCTGGGAGTTACACGAACAAAAGGCACAATAGATCTGTAATAAAACCCATAAATTGATGAAAACAGACAAAGGAACTGGCAGAGCGCTTAGTACACTGACTACCATCGTTTCAAAACACACAATGAATGCCGTATTAGGAGCAGGAAGAAAAGTGGAGTCAAAGAATTGAAATTATGCAACATACAAAATTTTTCCTGTTTTTCCTCTCTCTAGGGTGGGGATGGTGTGGGTGGGTGGGAATGATGGTGAGGGTGGTGGACAGGAGGAAGAAAAGTGTCTTGAACTTGAGGACAAGTGGGAAGTTCACAATGATCCAAGGTCTTTTGTGATTGGTGTAACATAATTTACATGCATGCATGGTCTGAAGTGTACACAGTGTAAAATGCACGATTCCTATGAGTGTAGAGGTAACATGCTTCTTACATGATCATCTGATGCGCTCAGGAGATGTCCGCTAATGTTTGGGTTCCAGGAGAGACCGTATCCTTCCTTCTGGTGACCTCTCAACCTGATATCTGGATTGCACTCTCCACTTGGGTCTGCAGGAAAAGGGAACATTGCAACATATATGTTAAAAGTATTGATTAGGGAACCAGTCACATAAATTAATATCTCTGAGTGCCAGCCTCCATGCAGAAAACTATTTAACTTAATTTGTTCACTTTCAGAAATGGACTACTAGTCTCTACATATTCTCTCTACCAGTCACTTTAATGTGATAATGTGTGTGTTGTTACACTAAACTGGACTACTAGTCTCTACATATTCTCTCTACCAGTCACTTTAATGTGATAAAGTGTGTGTTGTTACACTAAACTGGACTACTAGTCTCTACATATTCTCTCTACCAGTCACTTTAATGTGATAATGTGTGTGTTGTTACACTAAGCTGGACTACTAGTCTCGACATATTCTCTCTACCAGTCACTTCATAAAGTGTGTGTTGTTACACTAAACTGGTGCAGGTGTATCAAGGAACCAGAGTGATCATCTAAATTACCAGTTCAGAAAATTTCTCATTTTGAAATCAGACGGTCACATAATAAAAATTACCCTTTTCACTACTAGACAAGAATCACCCACATGTCCTACTAACTACACACACCACACATAGACACATTACACATACAAACACACACTCTACTCATACACACTACAAATACACACTCTACATGTACTAAACATACACACACTACACATACATACACATAGACACATTACACATACAAACACACTCTACTCACACACACTACAAATACACACTCTACATGTACTAAACATACACACACTACACACACCACACATAGACACATTACACATACAAACACACACTCTACTCATACACACTTCAAATACACACTCTACATGTACTAAACATACACACACTACACATACATACACATAGACATATTACACATACAAACACACTCTACTCACACACACTACAAATACACACTCTACATGTACTAAACATACACACACTACACATACATACATACACATTACATTTACAAACACAGTACAAATAAACACACAACACATACTAAATATACACACACAGCACACAATACCCATTGATACGCACCACATACATACAGTACACTAAATATTATAAACACACACCACATACTAAACATACACACACAGCAGATACACATTCAACACATACACTACACATACATATATTACATAGCAAAAAAAAGACACTACACATACACTACATACAACACATAAACAACACACACACTACACATACCTGCACCACACACCACACATTCAATAGTTACAACAGGGAGTTGTTATAACAACTCCCTGGTTACAAGTCTAGACTACACATATACACTTCTAGACAAGCCCCATTACACATACACTAGACTACATTACTAAACAAACACACATAATTTATATGCACTACTTAATACTGTATTATCAATTTTAAGCTGATTTATTACTTGGCAATACTTAGACACTAATATACAGCACTTTATACTGACATATTCCACTAAGCAAAAATGGGCTAATTAAGAAAAGGTCAGAGGTGACAGACATAAACATACCTGGCTTGGAAGGGTGTTTAGTGTAGTCAAATACAAGTACATCGCTGGATGGTGTCTTGGTTGCTATGATGACCGGGTTCTGTGGCATGTACCTTGCTCTGTTTACTTCTCCTTCATGGTTTATCTTGATCTCTATCTCAATCTTACCATTTACCGAACCAAATCCTCCAAATTCTTGTAATCAGAAGAGAATTGCGAGGGCGTAAAGTCATATTAAATATCATATTGCTATAAATGAGGATGTTAATGAATTTGCACGTATACTGCTGGGGTTGAAACGATGATTTGCATCAGAAACTTTTGGCAATTCTGATTCTTATTTCAACAACACGATAGTCCACCTCTGGAATAGTGTTCATCAACTTGTTGACTGTCGATCAACTTGTTCTTAAAAACTCAATTTTGGACAGTTCATTGAAAGCAGCTTTCAAATCAACTTTGACTCTTTGGGAAATTTCTTTATAACAAATGAAAGATAGAATCTGATAAGGATGCATTTGCACTTGCTTGGCTAGCCAATATTTATTTCAAACTGATACAATAAAAAAAAGGACAATTTTCTTTTCAAAATTTCCTGATTTTTGCATACATATGATTAATAACAAATAATGAAAGTTTTCCAAATCTGTTGGAATCATTAATTACTTTCCAGTTGGTTTACAAAACTACACGAGGAGTCAAAGTGCGATCAAATAAAGTGTGTAAAAAGCTCCTACGCACAGAGTGAAAGGCACAAATTCTGTATTTCACGGCAAACCTGATGCGCAAAATTTAAATTGCTGCAAAGAGGTCAAATTTAAGCGTGCGACTCACCTCCTTTTTCATTATCGTAGTTGGATGCATCGAGCTGGACATCGTCCTTCGGAAGCTGTACGCTGGCGATGACCAAATGGTTCTGCTCATCTGACCTGAGAGAGAGGTGGAGAGAGACAAAGAATGGAAATTGGGTATGTGAAATAATTACAGACGGCCAAAGGCAAAGTCCTTGACAATGAAATTTCTTCAAAAAGTTACGAGACTGGAGATAAAAAACTTCATTTTGATCGTTGAAAAATAACAGGTCCAGCCCAAATCAATCTGCAGGAAATACTACTTCAAATTCCTGGAGTCCAGTCTTTGGTTTGCCATCTAAATCCGTGATGCTCGAAAGGTCGTGGAAGAGTTGTGACAAATTTACAGAAAACGGTAAAAATTACCGAAATGTTCCATCGAATTTCAACTCAGGTGATCTTCATGACATGCTCATTTACTTTGAATGAAACACTAAAATCTATAAACGCTATTATTTTTAAAAACGCCTGTTTTGTTCTGGACAGTCAATTGAGGTTACGTTTCACATGCGCAAAGTTAAGTCTTTCGTGTCGATGGTGTATAATACTGCAGACAGCTGAGTCTAGAGTCCACGCTAGGATACCCTCACATTTTGTCCTGTCGGCAACATTCTGCAAGCGTTTGTCAATTTTGGGAGACAAAATGTCTCCCTTAGCGGAGGAATTGTACCAGCACTTGCACAGCTTTTTTTATCGGTGTGCTTCTGACAGTTGGCAGGCCGGTCATACGTTAATGTACAAAAGTGCATGAATTCCGTCTCTTTCCCTCGTGGAACTCGCCAGCACCAACAAGGAGCATTCCTTGATCATGTGAAGACAATGATACATACGGACGAGGAACTAAATTTGAAAGAAACTTACGTGTGAGTACCCAAAACAAGTCTGTGAACTGTGTAGTCTTTATCTTCTGGTCTGTGAAGAAAGCAGAGAAAAGGAATTGTTTCATACCTGATGATTTACCAACAATTATTATAAGACCATAAAACAAGGCTAACCTCCAGGTCCCAAAAGATATTTTAAATAGGCTAGTAGCCTGGTCCACACGGGCTGACACAATACCTCAGACCATCATATGATTTTAGTCTGTGCATATAATTCAAACAGTTCACTAATGTTAAAACATGCACTAAAGGCAGTTTAAATGTCTAGTCAGTAAGAATTGCCAAACGTAAAACAATAATTAGTCTTCTGATTTGTATATATATATACAAAAATTTCAATTGATATGAGCGTTACCCCTTCAGTCTGACTTTATGTAGCATTTTGAAGCTCTTTTCAAACTGCTCCTACTTTGATATGAGACAGGTATAGTGAAAGATGGCCAAGTTTTGAAACTAAAAATTTAAATGATGCAAATCAGCTCTTGCTCTAATGGGATTTTATACTATCATTAATACTAAGTGCATTTAAGTTTTTTTTTTTAAACTCACTTTGTGACTTCTGGCAGCCATTGTGAAGTTAAACTGGGCCATTCCAGGGCATGGGTCATCACCAAATCATAGAGGAAAGGTGTGTTCTTCTTCCAAATTTTGTACTCTTCATTAATGACCCTCTCTTCGACTGCATCATCGAAAGTCTCAGCTTTAAACAAAAAAATAACAACAATTGGATCACATAACTTATAATGATCACATCCTTGTGTTGGAATCTAAGAATATCTACTGTACAACTGTGGAACACATATCTCACACTGCTTTAGTAACAGCTATATGGAGTAGTACATTTTTACAGTCTGCAATGAGAAAAACAGGTTATGAAATCCTTCAAAGATCTGAGTTGAATTTACAAAGCACTTGGCTATTCTTACGACTAGTCGTAAGAATAATTTCCGATTACGCATGCGCAGTTGCTATTTTTACAACCAGGAGTAGCCTACTATTTTTACGACGAGGAGTAACAATAATTTCCGGTTAGTGTTAGGATTACCCCTACTACACACGCACTTGCTTTATTTACTTTACTGCGCATGAATTCACCGATGTCGTAAGAATAGTTTACAAATAATTGTTACGACTAATCGTAAGAATAGCTACGGCCTTGAATTTATCTGTTAGCCCTGAATGAATGAACTTGTTAACAATCAGAGTTTAGGCTAAACCATCTATAACTAGAGTACCAAACTGGTATTGTAGCTAGAGCATTTACGAGGATACTTTTGAGATTAAAGATGGTATGATATGTCTAGGCCTATGCTATATAAACTCTGGGGTCCCTTTACAAAATCTAAATAGGCCTAGTCATTTGACCTGCTTCTACGGAAAAAGGCTACACGATTTGTATGGACGTATCAGTTAGGTTTGATATTAAACATCAACGTTCCACAGTTAGCTGATTATGCTATATAATTACCCAACCTTAACTAGGTTCTAATACTAGGTCCTAACGTGAAGCCTAGCCTATCCTATTGCAAATGGACACAACGGTCCGGCCTAGCGTTACCATTGCCTGTGATAGGCAACATCATTTCCATGAAAAGTTTAACGATGTCACTATTTTGTACAGGAGCTTAGCGAAAACCGTGTTATAAAAGGATAGTGTGAGTTATTACCCTGCTCTTTATCAGCCATTGGATCAAGTCTGAGTTAAGCTGTCGTTGGTCGATGTTAGCGTACCAATTGCTACCGAATTAGGCTGCTGAGTGACGACGTTTCACAGTAAAGTAGAACAGTACAAAACTGATTACGCTACGCTACCATACATATACACAGTACTTCAATGTAAAGCATGTGTAAAACTTTTCGCGGAACAAAAGCAGATTTCCCCGCGGTTTTGAAATGTAATCGGTGGCGCTCTTCTAGTTTGTAAGTTTATATATTCTTTCAACTGACCATGACCTCGCACACTGTACTGGGGTGGCAACCACTTTTGTCACAAATGTATTGGTCACCATTTTTGTCACACTTTTCGCCCACTTGTATGCAGGGGCGTAGCGAGCGGGGGGGGGGGGGGGGGGGGGGGGGGGGGGGTGTCACACCCCCAATAATTTGGTCGCTGTTGGCAAATTTTGGGTCTGTCGGCAAAAGGAGAAAAGGTGAAAAGAGCGGAAGGGGAAGAAAGAAGGAAAGCTGAATAGAGAAAAGGAGAACGGGAGCTTCTTCCGTGCCAAATTTGACTTATGATATGCACCAGATTGCATATAAGGACGTTTCAAAACTAAAAATTTTCCCCTCCCCTTAGACCCCTCCCCCATTTCAGTCACCACTTCCAGATCCGTCCGCAAATCAAATTCTCCACATCCCCCCAACAAAAACCCCTTCGCTACGCCCCTGCTTGTATGTATGTATTTTAGATCCTCCTGCAAACAGGAACTCGAGAAGAAGCCTCGTTGGCTTATCAAAGCCGCAAGCTGACCGAAGTCAGTCTCTTACATTCATATTTGACGTCCATGATTATGAATTGTCAACAACTCTGTAACTGGACGACATTAATCTGGGAGTGACTCGAACCGGGGACCATATGATTGAAAGGCACCGGCGTTAACCACTGAGCTAAAACTCCGTCATGAACCTTGGGATTTGATAAGCCTTTCAGGTAACCTCTTATCTTCCACCACTCTCCTATTTCACATGTTTGATTACTTGTGTGTATGTGTGTGAACGGGTGGCGTATTTTTTTCCCAGGACGAACGTGGGCATCGGCCAATCAAATCCCTGGATTCCAAACATGTGACGAACGGGTGTATGTGACTCCGCTTGTAAACACGAAACTTGGTAAAGAAACATCAGGTGGTAGGTTAATTACCCATAGTAAGTACATTATCCCTATTGTTTGCGGTTGAGGTCAAAGTTCATCTGAGGTCAACAGAGGTCAAAATTGAAAACACTTTACATTGGTAAGGCAAACTTCAATTGAGCTAATACTTGGTGTGTGTGTGTTCACAATAATTAAGGGGTTTTTGTTGGGGGGGGGGGTGGAGAATTTGATTTGCCGACGGATCTGGAAGTGGTGACTGAAATGGGGGAGGGGTTTAAGGTGTCCCCCTTCCCCCTTTGGAAAATTTTTAGTTTTGAAACGTCCTTAGATGCAATCTGGTGCATATCATAAGTCAAATTTGGCACGGAAGGAGCTCCCGTTCTCCTTTTCTCTATTCAGGTTTCCTTCTTTCTTCCCCTTCCGCTCTCTTCACCTTTTCTCCTTTTGCCGACAGACCCAAAATTTGCCGACAGCGACCAAATTATTGGGGGGGGGGGGGGGTGTGACACCCC